>MDKI01213554.1:0-31952 GCA_005239505.1 Nicotiana paniculata | reverse complement strand
AGAAGATTGGTCTACGAGAACTTGATTATCTCTAGCAAAGACAAACTCATCAGGAATAATTTCTTCTACTCCAGGTTCACAAAGGCGTTCATCTCTACCTCTAGACAAAGACCGGGAAGCCCTAGCCCTCGAAGAAACTAGAGACCTAGCTAAAGGAGGGGAAACTATCTGAGAAGAAGAAGAACCTCTTGAAGGAGTGGATCCTAGACTCCTAAGTCTACCACCCCTCCGACCTCTAGTCGAAGCAGAAGATGGCGTTAAATTCTCAATATCGATTACTCTCTGAGGTTGATTTGAAGAAGACATGTTTACAAAGGCAAGAAAAAGTTCTTTACAAAAGACAAAGTTAGAAAGTGTTTCGTGGAAGCAAAGAAAAGAAGAAAGGTATTTATACTTGAGGACAACCGTCAAACATGGAAAAAAAATATAATGATGAAAAGTCATAATTGAAGGTGTCACTTCGGGACTGACGCAGCCGCAGAAAGCCCTAAAAAGCGTCGAGTAACTGCAGAACCAATCTGAGAAGGACACATGGTTTGAGCATTAAATAGAAGTGACAAACGACGCCTATGATTCAGAGAAGGATACAATGTTTCGAAGTAAAGCGGCGGCAAAATATTCCCTCCATAAATGTGTATCCACTTACCAAATATTAATCGATAAATAAATGGTAAGTGGGGGGACTATCTGTATTGGTAAAAAAAGGTCTCACACGTTAGCTGATTCTAGACAACTCAGCCGGATACGTGGACCAAGGGAAATGCGACATATGGACGTGATTCTATAAAGAGATATGGAACAAAGAGGCACGAATCAATAATCCACCGAGTACATCAGCCACCGGAAACTCAACCTGATCAAAACAGGGAAGAGACACGGTCAGAATGAATCTAGACAAAGCTACTGGCAGATTCAAGAACCCACCATTGATTACTCGTATGTTATGTAACCGTACCCCAATTACTGTTATCCTTTGTAATGCCCCATTAATGTCATAATTAGTCATTAATGGGCAATCATATCAAGAGTTGTACGTTATATCAAGGAATCTCCTATAGAAGGAACGAGAATACAGCTTGTAAAGGATCATCTGATTTTCGAATACAATCTACTTTGCTTTTCTATATTTCTGCAATATAGTCTATTACTCGTTTATCTTTATTTTCGTGATTATCAGTAACCCGTGTTCATCCTAGAAATAGCTTTGGTCAAAGGATCTAATTCTTTGGTTAAACAAGCATATGTTCGGATCGGGTTTTGGATGACCCGGGAGCGTTTCAGCGCATATTGTAGAAGTCAGCATTTTAGAAGAAATTTCATAAGTCTGGGTTGAAGTACATTTCAGTTATATTGATATCCGTTTGGGATTCCGAGTCTGGGAATAGCTTCTATGGTGATTTTGGAGTTGGGAGCGCGATCGGAAGTGAATTCGGAGGTCCGTAGGTTATTTTGAAGTCATTTGGCTAAAGATAGAAATTTGAAGGTTTTGAGAAATCCGATCGGAAGTGAAAATTTTGATATCGGGGTCGGAATACGATTCCAAAAGTTGGAGCAGGTCCGTAATGTTGAATGTGACTTGTGTGCAAAATTTGGGATCAATCAGACATGTTTTGATAGGTTTCGACATCGAATGTAGAAGTTAGAAATTTCAAAGTTCATGAAGATTGAATTGTGATGCGATCCATTGTTTTGAGGTTGTTTGATGTGATTTGAGGCCTCGGGCAGGTCCGCATTATGTTTTGGAGCAGGTTGGTGTAATTGGACGGGGTCCCGGGGGCCTCGTATGGATTCCGGGTGGGTAACAGATCAAAATTGGAGTTGAGAGAAAGCTGAGGCTGCTGTCATCTGGTGTGACCGCACCTACGAGGTTTTGGCCGCAGGTGAGGCTAAGGTGTCGCAGAAGCGGAAAAGGGTGGCTTGGCTGGGGGTCGCAGGTGCGAGGTCATTTCCGCACCTGCGAAGGCGCAGATGCGGACGAGAGCGCAGGTGCGGAGCCGGCTGGGGAATGAGGAAGCCGCAGGTGCGAGAGTTTGGTAGCACTTGCGGGCTCACAGGTGCGGGTGTATCCACCTATGTGCGGAAGGACTGGAGGCAGTGAAGTGTTTTAATAGACGGGTTTTGGCCATTTCTTCTCATTTTTCTCTTGTTGGGGCGATTCTTGGAGGGAATCAAGTGGGGATTTTCGTCATCTATGTCAAGGTAAGTTGTTTCTACTCATTCCAAGTTAAATGCAAGGTTTATACATGGATTTGAACATGAAAAATTATGGAAAAGTTGGAAATTTTGAAGAAAAACCTAGAATTTGCATTCTTGGATTTTGATCACGAAATTTGAGCATGAAATTAGAGTAAATTGTATATTTGAGTTAGTAAGGCTATGGGTAGAGTTTATCTTCAAGAAATTTCGGAATCCGGGCGCATGAGCCCGAGGGCAATTTGGTCAAATTTCCGATCGGATTTAGGAATTTATATAAATTTAATTGTTATAAGTATTAGAGTATATTTTCATTGGTTTGCCCGTTATTTGGATAGTTTTGGGGTGCTGTGCATCAATTGGAGTCATCGGAAGGTCTTGGAGGCCGGTTATGAATCTTCGGAGCGAGGTAAGTCTCCTTTCTAACCTTGTGAGGGGGAATTGTCCCCATAGGTGAACTAATTAAATATGTGTTACTATTTTTGGGGGCTACGTACGCACGAAGTGACGAGAGTCCGTACGTAGCTATTGGTTATGCCTATGTCCGGGTAGTTTTAGGCTTACATCATGCTTTGTTGTTATTATACTTTATTTGTGTTATTGTTTGCGTTGTGAAGAGGCTGGTTTGAGCATACTTATTAAATATTTTTGAAAGGAATAAAAAATTATTATAAAAATGGAAATCTTGTAAGCTTTCACTGAAAGATCATGTTTTGAAAAGAAATGGAAGAATACTTTAATAACTCGAGAAAATTATGTGTAGCTGCGTCACATGTATAATTCGCGAGCGGGGTAAGTCCTCCTACCATACTCTTATGGGATCGGGCCATTCGTCTCGGTAGGATTTATGTACCACACTCTTATGGGATCGGGTCGTTTACCTCGGCAGGATTTATGTACCACACTCTCATGGGAGCAGGTCGTACGCCACGACAGTTTAATAGATGCATCTATGGTTCGCACCGTTCGACCCTTCGGCAGTGCACAATTTACTTTTATGTTGGATCGGGCCGTACGCCTCGGCATTTCCTATATCTAAATTATCCTCATGGAATCGTGCGAAATATTTGGCAAAAAACCAGTTCATCTGAGGGTTTCTTCCCTGATTTGGATTATGACAACCTCTTTGATGAAATCCACTATATTTATTTATATGCTTCGGTTACGGAGGGAACATGCTAGTAGAGAGTTGAGTAAATCGTAAAGAGGAAAATTGTACCACGAAATCTATACTTGTATGTCTTATGTATTTACATTGCTTTATATTAATTCATTTCTTTAGTGCACTTGATATTGTTGGAACTCTGGTAAGTGTCAAAGTCGACCTCTCGTAACTACTTCTTCGAGGTTAGGCAGGATACTTACTGAGTACACGTTGTTTTCGTACTCATACTACACTTGTTGTGCATTTTATTGCACAAGTACATTCATAGCTAGTGGCCCTGCTTGACGCAGTGATGTGGCTGACCTGGAGACTTAGACGAGCTGCACCATCCCGAGACGACCCGCAGCCGGCAGAGTATCCCTCAGATGTATTGTATTGTATTTTAAATTCCTTGTTCAGTTTGTACTCCAGACAAGCATTGTATTACATGTATACTTCTTTCTTAGAAATTTTCTCATGTACTTGTGACACCGGGTTCTGGGATGAGTTTGGGATGTATTTTATTAAATGGATTGTTAAACCATCGTTATTTGCTTAGCGGATTTTTATTCGATTACTATGTAATGAAATGAAAAGTAACGATTTCAAAATGTGAAAATAGGAACTTAATTCAACTATTTAATGATTGGCTTGCCTGATAGTGGTGTCCGGCGCCATCACGACCTCAATGGATTTTGGGTCGTGACACTTAGCGAAATGTCGTCCACCTTTTTTACCCTTTAAAAATCAGTTTTACATTGGATAAAATTGTAATTGATATTGCTTTCCTAATATTTAGGACTTTAAAATCAAGCCAATTTTTTTTTACTAAATCAAAACTTATTTAAATTAGGTAAGAAGCCCATAACATTTCCTAATTTTATGAAATTTTTAATTAATAAAAGAATAAGGACATTATATTTATTTACGGTAAACTTCTTCATATGCACAAAGTACACGTTAGGTTTGTCTACTTTTTTTTCTTAAATATAATTAATCATTTAAATTATATTAGAATACATTTATTAGTGGTAAATATTTAACAATTATGAGAAGTAAATATATCAACAGAAATAGACATTCTATAACGACCCGACCGGCCGTTTTGATCTCTAGCGGGTCGTTCAGCGGTTTGAGGCTGTGAGCAGCTTCGTTTCAGGTATTATGACCCGTGGGTGTGGTCGGAAATGAATTTCGGGAAGTTTAGAGTTAATTTGGAAAGAAAATTCTCAATTCGGAAGCCTTAAGTTGGAAGAATCAACTAAGATTTGAATTTTGAGTAAACGACCTCCGAATCAGGATTTGAAGGTTCCTGCAGGTTCACATGATGATTTCGGACTTGGGCGTATGTCCGGATCGGTATTTGGATAACCCGGGAGCGTTTCGGCGCATATTGTGGAAGTCAGCATTTTAGAAGAAATTTCCTAAGTTTGGCTTGAAGTGCATTTCAGTGATATTGATGTCCGTTTGGGATTCCAAGCCTGGGAATAGCTCTGTATGGTGATTCTGGAGTTGGGAGCGCGATCAGAAGTGAATTCGGATGTCCGTAGGTCATTTTAAAGTCATTTGGCTAAAGATAGAAATTTGAAGGTTTTTGAAAAATCCGACCGGAAGTGGAAATTGATATCGGGGTCGGAATGCGATTTCGGAAGTTGGAGCAGGTCCGTAATGTCGAATATGACTTGTGTGCAAAATTTAGGTCAATCAGACGTGATTTGATAGGTTTCGGCATCGAATGTGGAAGTTTGAAAGTTCTAAGTTCATTAAGCTTGAATCTGATTGCGATTCGTGATTTCGATGTTGTTTGATGTGATTTCAAGGCTCGACTAGGTTCAGATGAGGTATTGGGACTGGTTGGTAGTTTTGGTTGAGGTCCCGGGGGCCTTAGACGTGTTTCGGATGCTCAACGGGTCGATTCTTGCCTTATGAGGATTGCTGGTTTTCTGGTGTGAGTGCAACATGTTTTTACTCTATTCTATCGCGTGAGTGGGCATGCGATCGCATGGAAGGATTTGGAGGCTGCTGGGATTTGGCCAATGCGATCGCGTGGCAGTGTATGCGATCGCATAGAGGAAGATTTGGAGGCCCTGGGAATTTGCGATCGCGGGGAGTTGTTTGCGATCGCATAAAAGTAATTTGTGAAGGCTGTTGGGTTGGCCTATGCGATGGCAAGGTCTTGTATGCGGTCGCACAAAGGAAATTTTGGGTGCTCTTGAGATTGGCTTATGCGATCACGTGAAGGGGAGTGCGATCGCATAGAATGGGTCATCTGGGCAGAATGTTTTATAACCGGGATTTTGGCCATTTCCTTCATTGTTTCATTAATGTGGGCAATTTTGAGGAGCTTCAAGAGGGGTTTTCCACCAAGCGTCACTAGGTAAGTAATTGCTTCATGTTTTTAAGATTAATACAAGGATTATACATGAATTAGACATGGAAATTAGTAGGAAAATTGGGATTTTGGAGGAAAGACCTAAAAATTTGTATTTTGGATTTCTACCACGAATTGAGCATGAATATTTGAGTAAATTGTATATTTGAGTTAGTAACGCTATGGGTAGGGTATATCTTCGAGAAATTTTGGAATCCGGGCACGTGGGCCCGAGGGAATTTTGGTCAATTCACTGAGCGAAGTTGAGAAATTATATAATTTGAATTGTTGCAAATATTAGAGTATATTTTCATTGCTTTGCCCGTTATTTGGTAGTTTTGGGGTGTTGTGCATCCATTGGAGTCGTCGGAAGGGCTTGAAAGCCGGTTATGGGATTTCGGAGCGAGGTAAGTGTCCTTTCTAACTTTGTGAGGGGGAATTGTCCCCCTAGGTGAACTAATTAAGTATGTGCTATTATCTTCGAGGGCTACGTACGCACGAGGTGACGGAAGTCCATGTGTAGCTACTATTATGCCATGTCCGGGTAGACTAGGACCCACCAGCATGCCTTACTTGTGGTACTTGTGATCTTGCCAGTAATATTAGACCGCTAATATGATCAAAATAGTAATTGAATATCTAAGAAGACTAGAGTTCATTTTCTTAATCATGTCGAAAGAAAATTGATTTCCTCCGTGGATAAATGTATACCTGATTAGGGTATATTATTGAATATTATTAAACTTGGCAAAGAGTTTCAAAACAAAGATTTAAATGTTATTTCTCGTGTTCCTTTAAGAAGAATTTTACCACTTTCCTGAGAATATGCTTTCTTGATAAAAATGTGGACTTTTTGTGTGAATATGTGTATCTACGGGTGCCCGAGTCGCATGTATGATTCGCGAGCAGGATAACCCTGTATTTATGTATAACCGCGTCTCATGATCGATTCGCGAGCGGGGCAGATAGATGCATCTATGGTTCGAGCCGTTCGACCCTCGGCATTGCTGTGCATGATATTTACTGCGTATTTGCTGTGATTTTGACTGATTACTGGCCTGAAATTTTAAGTTGTCAACTGAAATGATAGAGATTTAAAGTTATTAAAGATTTTTGGAAGAAGTTGTTCCTTCCGGTTGATTATTTGTTATTTGATCAAATCACCCATGTTGATTAATTGATATTAATATGATGAAGATTTAAAGTGTTAAATGTGGAAAGAGTTGATATTATTTATTCCCGATTTTAATAAATTGTCTATGATAATCATGCTTAGCGTCACATTTGAATATACTAAATTGACCTTTAGCAAGTGTCTAATTTTATCTCTCGTCACTACCTCTCTGAGGTTAGGCGCGCGACTTACTGAGTACACGTTGTTTTTGTACTCATGCTACACTTGTTGTGCCTTTTATTGCACAGATACCTTCATAGCGATGTGGCGGATTTGGAGACTTAGGCGAGCTGCATCATCCGGAGGCGATCCGCAGCTGACGGACAAGCTTTGTAGAAATTGTAAAATTCTTAGAAATTGCTCATGTACTTGTGACACCGGGTTCTGGGATGTGTTGGGATGTATTTGCTAAAATAGGACTATTTAAACCATTGTATTTAATTAGCGGATTTTATGTAGTTACTATGTAATAAAGTGAAAGGTAATGTTTTTCATAAATGCTAAAACAGGAAATTATTTCAATTAATTAGTAATTGGCTTGCTTGATAATGATGTCCGATGCCATCACGACCTTATGGATTTTGGATCGTGACACATTCCATGTTAGATATAATGATAACTGCCATTAATATATATATATATATATATATATATATATATATATATATATTGTATATTCTTTGTATGTATATATATTTTGTATGTTATATACAAAAATTATACAAATTTTATGCACTTTTACGGCTATCAAATGTAAATAGTTTCTACGCGGGCTAAAAGTGATAATACCCCTTTTTCTTACTATTAATTATATAAATATAACATTTATTCGATGTCAATTGTTATTACACATTATTCATGCTTATTCTAAATTTTATACACTTTTTATTAATAGACATAAAAACACGTGCAATGCACGTACACTAAAGCTAATATAATAAATAAAGCACAATGACAAACATCCTAAATATTGGACTATATTTACCGCAATGCATTTTCTTGCACGAACAACTGTTTGTTGCACTTTCAAGAGGGATATCAAGATCGACAACAAGAGTTTTGGATAAAGAAGAGAAACCAAAGCATTAGGAGGTGTCACGACCCAAATTTCCAAACCACGGGATCGTGATGGAGCCTAACACAATACTTGCTAGGCAAGCCGATGTTAGAAATCGATTAGCTATTGTTCCTTTGGTTACTTATTTAAACGCAATAAATTTTTTTTTAGAATAGATTAAATCTAATGATTTACGATGATTAGCATTCCAAAAATAAAATGATACACAAATAAATAAACCGAACAACAAACTGAATATATAACTATGAAACTACCCCAGGGTCTGGTGTCACAATTCACGAACTATTAACGAATACTACAAAATAAATGGGCTGAAAGAAATAATGTATATGGTTTGAATGAATTAAAACAATATCTAAGTGAATAGGAGAAGACTCCAGGAGTCTACGGACGCCAGCAGATCTACCTTGTGTCTCCGAACAAAAATGCGCAACTATTGATATCTCCTAACTCTGGTCAGTACCTGGATCTGCACAAAAGAGTGCAGAGTGCAGAGTGCAGTATCAGTACAACCGACCCCATGTACTAAGTAAGTGCCGAGCCTAACCTCGGCGAAGTAGTGACGAGGCTAGGACAAGAGACCACATAAAACCTGGACATCGAAATCATGCTAACAGGAAATAATAGAAATTAATGTATATAAACAACAATTAACAGGAGGGAGCATGCGATAGGGAATTTTCAACATAAGGAATGAGGAAGACAATAAGGCAAACACAGATAGTGATCAACAATAATATTAGCAATCAAAGATAGCAAGTAAACTTGCACGGCATCACCCTTCATGCTTTTACTCTCAGCTTCACCAAATAATAAATAGAATACACGGCATCACCCTTCGTTCTTTTACTCTCATCCTCATCAGATTATAATTAAGAATTGCACAGCATCACCCTTCGTGCTTTACTCTCTTCCTCACCTTATAAATAAATCATGTACGGCATCACCCTTCGTGCTTTTTACTCTTCCTCACAATATAATTAAGTCATGCACGTCATATGTCACGACCCGATTTCGGAGTCGTGATGGCGCCTGTCGTAGAACCAGGCAAGCCACCTATTTTATCTAAGTTAAATTCAATTTCCGGTAAAAAAAATACAATTTTTAAGCGAAATTACTGATAATATTAATAATCTAAAGTTTTGAAAAATATCTGAAACAAAATTTAAAATCTCCAACCACGGATCCGGTGTCACGCAATCATAAGCTGCTATAACATAAAGCAAGGAAAAGGAGAAATGGAAAACAGAGTCTCAAAATAAAGAACAATATGTAGAATAAGAAAGAGAAGACGAGGTCGCGATAGCCAGCTGCTACCTCGACGACTCCAATGAAACTCTGACAGCTGCTCAATATCCACTACCAGGTCCTGGTGTACCTGGATCTACACACAAGGTGCAGGGGGTAACGTGAGTACACCAAATCAGAAGTAACAAACCCAAACTATGGGTTGAGAGGTAGTGACGAACTAAACCTCAGAATTTACAATAGACAGTATACAAAAATTAGACATTTTAACAGTTACCAGAAAATATACTAAAATATGCCAATTATGTCGGACTACTCTACATGCCATCGTATAAATATATGAATACAATGTGGAGATGCACATAGTGATCACAACCCCCACACAGCAGTACACTCAGTACCGTATAAGGCTCTCAGGCCCAGGTAAAGTCCATCCCGGAATGTACATAATCATCAGCGACCATAGTCACTCCGTACTGAGGAAAAAGGCCAACCCAGCCCCACGGAGAAAGTCCATCTCAGGAATACAACACTCGGACAAGATCCATGTCCAGGGAGGATCCATCCCTCACATAACATCAACTTCGGACATCATCCATGCCCAGGGAATATCCATCCCTCAACATCAATGCGCTCACTAGGGGTGTAAAGACTCCGGAGGGTCCCTAGTGGCCCAAGCGCTATATCAAGCCAACGAAGACATGATTTAAGTATCAATGCGGTGTGCAGTCCGATCTCATAACTATCTCAATAACAGGCTCTCGGCCTCATTCAGTCATTACTCTCCAGTCTCACTCACATGGATCACAGATGCCTCCATCAGCCCAAAACAATGATAAGTATGCATGTAATTAACAATATTGAGACTGAGGTATGAACTGATATGCTATAACAAGACTGAATATATGAAATCAAAAAAAAGAATCACAAAATGAGACAGTAATTGTCGCGCCCCCTCTTTCCTCGCGGAGATCGGGTTTATGACATTCGGCTTGGACAACTCTTTCCTTTTGGGAAAAGGGTTTGTGTTTTGAGAGTCGCCACTTAACGATTTTTTAAAGGTGAGTTAGGACACCAAAGAGGTTCATTTACAACTACGTTGTTAACCAGAGATAGGGTAAGGGCTTGAAATTATCCTAAGGGGAAGGTGTTAGGCACCCCTCAGGATCCACAAGTGTGGTTCCCGGCCAAACAACTTTTGTGAATTTGTACGGCTTAGGAAATAAACATATAAAGGCTCAAATAAGAGGGGATTTAAGTCTAAGCATGCAAATTCTTGAAAATAGTAAAGAAGGTTAGATTTTGAAAGGATTACGATCTAAGCATATAAAGGGTATCCTAGGTTTATAATAATATGGATCACATCAGTACAATACCCGGTAATCACTCCTCAAAGAGGGGCTACACGTGGTATTAGCGCACCGGTCATCATATCCATATTCTACCCTTTCCCACCCCGTGAAAGTAACTAAATCGAGTGTTGGTCTCGACCTCTATTGCATGTTGTTACCCGTCCCTTCCTATTAGTCCCGGAGGAATTTAAGACTTCTATCCTATAAGGGATGTTCTAGGCAGACCCTTGGGTTTGAAGGAAAAATACTAAGGCGACAGATAAGAACATGTAGGACTGCAATTAGGGGGAAACACAGAAAAGCAGAGAAAAGGCACAAGTACCTCCACACATAGTGCACATAAACAGCATGACTCATACACAGTTGAGGTCCAAATTCTGGTTCAGATCCTAATCATGGTATCTAAGTGATAACACAAAGACAGATTTATTGCATAACTCAGAGAGGAAGTCTTAATTAGACTTGCCTACTGGTTTTTATCCTGTTGATAATTAAGCAGCATACATAAATAAACATATTTCCAGTTTTAACAACTTTAATTACTTAAGGCTTGCCTAGGCGTAGGACAATGCTCAGTAGTTACCCAGATTATTAAAGAAACTGTTTGAGTTCTTTTGCCTAAACATGTTGTACATACTTAGGTGTTGCATCAAAATGCAGAATTATCACTAGTTGTTTAGAGACATGGTAAAACAGTTTTAAGTCCTTTTTCATGCATTGGTAATTAGGCGGAGAATAAGTCCTAAAGCATGATATCTAATATGCACATATGGAGATGCATAATGGGTTGTATGCAGAATTCCTAGGCAGGATTTTCTAAATGCATAAAGTTAAAGTATTGAACATGCTTTCAGAATATGAGAGTGAACTGTTTATTAGCGCGTTGTTATCCTAGGCAGGATTTCTAAGTGTACATGGCAGCATATAACATAATGGTAAATTACTAGTTATTAGCATATTTTAACACATAATTTTGCTAAGTGATATAAGGATGCATATGTAGAAACAATAGACATGGGACCTAAAGGGGCATGATTTCTAATGCATGCATTGAATACACGAATCCTACACAGGATTTCTATTGCACAGATGGAAAGTAAAGCCTAGAGCATGATCTATACCCTTTTAGCATGCATAGTACCCTTTTCCATTTTCACTATCCACCCAGAGTTGT
This sequence comes from Nicotiana paniculata, assembly GCA_005239505.1. NCBI lineage: Eukaryota > Viridiplantae > Streptophyta > Magnoliopsida > Solanales > Solanaceae > Nicotiana > Nicotiana paniculata. The sequence continues at coordinate 20,218 of MDKI01213554.1, read as the reverse complement.
TTACAACAATTATTGCAAACCATTTGCACAAATTACATAATTGAACTGGAAAAAAAAGAATAAGTTACACTATAGGGAGCCTACCGATAGGCCCAGAATCTCCAGAATTCTCAATGCCACTGATGTTCACAGCCTTTCATATAATTCGGGTGTGTCAGAGTTCCCTAAGGATCTCAAAGGATCCAGGGAAGTACTCACACCCACATTTCCATAACCAAGATGGAGTAAGTGCAGTGTGGAATGGCCAGCCTCTGTGTGTCAAAGTTCAGAGGGAGCTCAAGGGTCACAAGGCAATGCTCACACAGAGGGGGCAGAACCTAATGTCTAAGAGTATATGTGAGAGTGCTTGACATAGTTTTGAAAGATTTGAGTTGGAAAACAATTTGAAAATGAGTAGTTTGAAATAAGTTTTGGAGAACATAAGATTTTGCTTTTAGTGAAAACAGTTTGAAAGAAAGGGATTAGGACAATCAACAACTCAGAACCACATCAGCATGCATAGTGCAAGGAAGCAGTCACAGACAGGGAATGAGGGATTGGGGACAAGTAGGCTGCTCATGAAGCAGATTTGCATACAAGTTAATACCAGAGAAATACTAAGGTATCACAAAACTTAACAACCACAGGAACATTTTCCATAAAGATGTTCAGGCCAGAAACTAACAGAATCAGATTGAGGGGTGTGCTAGGGGAGATAACATGCTGAATCTAAGAGAGGATAGGACAGCTTAATAATCATACTAGTAAAGTGAAAGTAGACATGCTAATTACAGGGTACACAACAGAACCATAAGTAAAAGCATAGTAGAAATAGAAAGAATTGCAATATTAAAAGAAGCATGTTGTTTTTGATGCTTTAAGTTAAACTGAAAAACATACTAGTTAAATGAGAGAATAAGTGCAGAGTGAGGAGAAGTAGAGTGAAGAACAGTAGAGTGCAGAGCAGTAGAATGTATAGTTGCTCAGTCTTGGCTTGCAGCCGACTGAGAATAGCAAGCAAACAGCAAGAATAACAACAGAGAATGTATATGTGTGTGAGAGAGTTCAGAACAGTGTATTGTTCGTGTGTTTGGAAAATAAGAGGCCTGGGTATATATAGCTTTGAAAAAAAATATTAAATAAAGTAAGAAGTACTAATTTTAACATAGTTATAGGAAAAATACCCAATCAGAATCAATCAAGACCCGGACTCCCTTTAATTAGGGAGTCATAGTTCAAACGGGTACAAGTTGTATCAAACAAGGAAAAGAATCAATTATAACACTGATTTTACCATAATATGAGTAGTAAAAGCATGTGGCATGTAATAAAGACTAAGTACATAATACATAATTAAGGAAAGTACATGTTAAATAACTGACATCATATTCATACACATAAATAAGGTAGAGCATAACTTTAATTATGAAAATTAGTCACAAGAATCACAAATGAGATTGAAAATCACAGGGAATCAATACTAACTAAGGAAAGTATCATACAAGTAAGGAAGTAATTCAAAAATCAGTAAAGAGTTATAGGGAAAATACACAAAATTACAGCTTTAAGGAAAATATCACAACTATGAGAAGAATACATAAAATCAGTAGGGAATATTGTGTAAAATCAATAAAGAAATAATCACAGTTATTCAAAGATTCAAAATGGTAAAAATGTTGCTGATTTAAACGGAATAACACATATTAAGCAAAAATCAGAAACCCTAATCACACAATTAGGGATTCATATCAGAACACAACAAATAATTAAAGAACCCAACAGAGAATCATGATTTAGGCAAAAGTGACGAGGTATCAGAAACCCTAACAGCAAGTATAGGGGAAAAAATCACAAAATCACACAATACTCATGAAGGCAGAGTAGTTAATACTAGAACAGGTAAAACAATATTGCAAATAAACTCGGATTCACATATTGAACCAAGAAATTTGGGGCTTTTTATAAAAAATGACTCAAACAAAATGGAAAGGCTCAAATAACGTTTAAACATAGTAGAATCATAAAATAATGCTAAGAAATTAGAAAGAAGACTGTTTTGAAAGGGATATTGAAAATCCTAGTTCGAAAACTGAAAAATCGTTTAGGAACCTGAAGAATCTTTAAAGAAAGCATGGAAAGAACTCATAATAGGTATAGATCTGTTACAGATCTAAAAGAATCGAAAGGTTTAAAGAACTAGGATTTCGAAGAGAACCCGAAAAAGATAAGAAAGCCTTAAAATGTTACTGGTTTTAACACAAAGGTCATAGATCTTACTCGAACGACTGGAGGTGGAAGGAAAATGGCATGAAGGACCATGGGTAGGAGTTGAACCGCTCCAGGTTCGTTTGATGGCCTCGAAACAATGACACACGTTCAAGGGGGAACCATAAGGCTGATAAGTGACGAGACCACCATGGATTCCGGCAGGGAGACGACCGGAGAAGGAAGGTCAGTAGGTTTAGCAGGTGAAGCGTTTAGAGAGAGATGAGAGAGACGACTGAGAGTGAAGGGGGGAAAATGAGAGATGGGGGGGGGTAGTCGTTTAGGATTAAATTAGGTAAGGTGAAATCTGGGCCGTTGATTTGAATTAAGCAACGGCTTAGATCAAAGGGTAATTGGGCCAGGTATATTTGTGAGGATTGGGTTGGGTAGTTGGGCTAGTTTATTGGGTTAGGGGTCCGGATTAATCAGGCTAGAATTAAAAATAAAAGTGGCTAATTGTTAAATACCCCATAAAATAAATAAATAATTTATAAAAATGGCTGATAATTATAAAAAATGAAATTGATGCTTAATAGAGTAAATTAAAATGATTAATTAGTATTTAAAACAAATGACTAATTGCTGAGTAAAAATTGCATAAAATATATAATTAGGCTATAATTGCAAAGTTATTGCAATTATAGTCAAAGAGTGCCAATCTGGCTAATTGTGAAATAATTTGGTCTCAATAGGACCCTAAATAATAAATTAAATCCAGAAATGCTTTTGAAATTGTTAGTAATGCAATTTTGTAATTAATTATTAGAAATGAAAACACTGGATGATTTAATAAAAATATGGTAAAATTATAGAAAAATACCAATTGTTGGAAACCTGATTTTGAAGGTATATATGCAAGTTAAAAAATAATTTGAGGAAAATTGGGTATCAACAGTAATATACGACCACTCGGGTCTCAGCATTTTCGGCGTGAAGCCTAGCACTTATACTTAACATGATTTCTAATAGGTTCACAATTACTACATTAATAAAAGTGCGGATATCGATCAGTAATAGCTATTAGACAAATTCCATGGGATGAGCCAGGCCACAAATACTCGGTGCACGCCCGTCACTTGGCATGTGCGTCACCTCAATTATAGTCATAAGTCATTTAGCTCGGGGTTTCGAACCCTCATAACCAAGTTTGGAAACGTTACTTACCTCAAAACCCGGTAAAAACCTAGTCCTCAATGCCTTTGCCTCTAGACTGGGCCTCCAAGTGCTCCAAATCTACCAAAAATCATACTCATATCATTATAATATGCCAAGGAATGAAACCCATTCGAAATTTACCAAATTTACCCAAAAATCCCGAAATTGGTCAAACCTGGCCCTCGGGCCCACGTCTCGGAACTTGATGAAATTTACACCACAAGAATCCTCATCCTCCCACGAGTCTATACATACCAAGAACACTGAAAATCGGAGTCCAAATGACCCCTCAAATTCCCATTTTAAGGTCTCTTAATCACAAGCCCTAATTACCTATTTTTAGCACTGATTTTCCCCAATTTTCACCACTAATCAGACCTTTAATCACATATAAACGAGTTTTAAGTCCAAAATTGTTACCTCAATGAAGAACTATCGATTTACCTCTTCAAAACCCTTCAAAAGCTTCAAACCCGAATAAGAATGGTGAAAGAATGACCAAGATTCGCTAAGGGCCCTTTTTATATGTTCTGCCCAGGGGTTCCGCACTTGCGGCCTAAATCTCGCACCTGCGGACTCGCACCTGCAGTCCCAGGTGTGCACCTGCGAAAAATCACTTAAAGGGTCATTTCCGCACCTGCGACTCCAGGTGCGGCCCCATGTCCGCATATGCGACCTTCACTGATCCAACCAACTTCCGCATCTGTGGAGCCTTGTCCGCTTCTGCGGTCCCCTATCCGCAGGTGCGGTCACACCAGCACCAGTAGCACCAGTACCACCAGCAGCATCAACTACTATTTCCAACTAGAAATCCTCTGATGGCTATCTGAAATCATCCCGAGCTCCTCGGGACCCCAACAAAAAATACCAACAAGTCCCATAACCTCATTCAAACTTAGTCGAGCCCTCGAAACACCAAAACAACGCAAAAACACCAACAATCACATCAAATTCAAGCCTATGAACTTTGAAATTTCTAAATTCACCAAGGATGCTGAAACCATCCAAAACCCATCCTGTCACGGCCCAAAATCCCTAAGGTCGTGATGGCGTCGGACATCAATGTCAGGCAAGCCAAATCATTAATTAATAAACAACTTTCCGGTTTTTAAAACATTCATGAAAATATTTCCTGTCACTTTATTACATAATAACCAAATAAAAATTTGTTAATTAAAACAATGGTTTAAAGATTTCACTTAAGCAATTATATCCCATAACCCAGTGTCACAAGTACATGAGCAATTTCTAGGAATTCAACAATCATTACAAGCCTGTTCGAAACATAACTGGACAAGGAAATTTAAATGAAATAGATACAGTGCGAAGGAGACTCTGTCCAACTACGGATCGTCCCTGGATGATGCAGCTCGTCTAAGTCTCTGAATCCTCCACATTGCTATGAAAGTACATGTGCAATAAAAATGCACAACAAGTGTAGCATGAGTACAAAGACAACGTGTACTCAGTAAGTCGACCGCCTAACCTCAGAGAGGTAGTGACGAGAGGTTGACTTGACACTCACTAGGGTCCAACAATATAATATATGACAGAATATGATCAAGTACAGTAGACATGTAGGACAGTGAGCAGCGAATACGTATCAAGCACAGAAATCCAGGTAACTACTGAGAATAAACAACAATGTACACTTTTTTCCCCCAAGTACATGTCAAGCCAATATGAATAAAACAGTACCAAATAGTCATGCGCACACAAGGATAAGACAACCGGCCAGAGTCGAAGGAATATCTAATCATTGGATAGTCGTAAAGCTTCCCCCGCTCGCGAATCATACCTGCGACTCGGCTGACACATTTATACCAAATTATCATAAAGCTTCCCTCGATCGCAATCATACCTGCGATTCGAGTGCTGACACACTTATACTGAATATTATAAAGCTTCCCCCGCTCGCGAATCATACCTGCGATTCGAGTGCTGACACACTTATACTGAATATTATAAAGCTTCCCCCGCTCTCGAATCATACCTGCGACTCGGGTGTTGGCACATTTATACCAAATTACTATAAAGCTTCCCTCGATTGCGAATCATACCTGCGATTCGAGTGCTGACACACTTATACTGAATATTATAAAGCTTCCCCCGCTCGCGAATCATACATGCGACTCGGGTGCTGACACATTTCCACACATTAAATCCGTATTTTGTCAGGAAAATAGTTTTTCTCAGGGAAGTGGTAAAATCCTTATTAAAAGAAACATGAAATATAGGTTTTGAAATCATTTGTTTTTTAAACTCATTTGTCAAGTTTAATGATATTCCACGATACAACATAGTCCAGGTACACAAATATCCATAGAGAGATAAATTCTCTTTTTAGAGGATTAACAAGATGAACTCTAGTTTTCTTTTAGATACTCAATTACGTCTTCGATTATATTAACAGTTTAATATTACAGGTATAACATGTAAGGCATGCTAGTGGGTCCTAGACTACCCGGACATGGCATAATAGTAGCTACGCACGGACTCTCGTCACCTCGTGCGTACGTAGCCCCCGAAGATAATAGCATGTACTGAATTAGTTCACCTAGGGGACGATTCCCCCTCACAAAGTTAGAAAGGAGACTTAACTCGCTCTGAAATTCCAACACCGGCTTCCAAGCCCTTCCGATTACTCCAACGGACGCACAACGCTCTGAAACTACCACATAACAACAAAGCAATGAAAATTCATCCTAACACTCAGGACAAATTCATATTATATACTTTCCCAACCCCGCTCGGAGAAAACGACCAAAATGCCCTCGGGCCCACATTCCCGGAAATCCAAAATCCTCGAAGATACATTCTACCCATAGCCCTACTAGTTCAATCATGCAATTTACTCTACATTCCATACTCAAATTTGTGGCCACATTCCAAATTTTACATTTTCTAGGTTCTTCAAAAAATTCCCAAATTTCCTATAAATTTTCATGTTCAAATCCATGCAAGATCACATATTTAACTTAGGAATGGGAAGAATTCACTTACCTAGTGATGCTTGCTGAAAATCCCCCTCTTGAAGCTCCCAAAATCGCCACACCAAAATGAGAGAAATGAAGAAATGGCCAAAAATCCGTTCTTAAAACACCCCACTGCCTCCAGCCATTTTCGCATCTGCGGTGCAATAGCCGCTCCTGCGGCTCCGCACCTGCGGAATTCCATCGCAGGTGTGGCTCTGACTCCGCCCAGCAACTCCCGAACCTGCGATCCCTCTTCGCACCTGCAATTCCGCAGGTGCGACCAAACTCCCGCACCTGCGGTCCCTCAGCTCCAGCCCCAATCTCGTACCTGCGGCGCCCAAGACGCACTTGCGGCCAAAGCCTCGTAGGTGCGGATCACACCAGATGAAAGCAAATCTTCACTTCTTCAAACTTCAATTCTTGATCCGTTAACCACCCGAAATCCACCCGAGGCCCCCGAGACCCCCGTCCAGTCATACCAACCTATCCCAAAACATAACACGGACTTGCTCGAAGCCTCAAATCACATCTAACAACATTGAAATGACAAATCACTCTCGAATACAAATCTTTAAGAACTTGAAATTCCAAACTTTCACATTCGATGCCGAAACCCGTCAAATCACGTCCGTTGACCTCAAATTTTGCGCACAAGTAATATTCAACATTACGGACCTGCTCCAACTTTCGGAATCGCATTCTGACCTCGATATCAAAACTTCCACTTCCGGCCAGATTTCTCAAAAACCTTCAAATTTCTATCTTTAGCCAAATGACTCCAAATTGACCTACGGACATCCAAATTCACTTCCGATCGCGCTCCCAATTCCAGAATCACCATACAGAGCTATTCTCAGACTCAGAATCCCAAACGGACATCAACCTCACTGATATGCACTCCAAGCCCAAATTGATGAAATCCTTCTAAAATGCTAACTTCCACAATATACGCCGAAGCGCTCATGGAGTATCCAAACCCCGAGCCGGACATACACCCAAGTCCTAAATCATCATAAGAACCTGCTGGAACCTTCAAATCCTGATCCGAAGGTCGGTTACTCAAAATTCCAATCTTAGTTGATTTCTCCAACTTAAGGCTTCTGAAATGAGAATTTCCTTTCCAATTCAATTCTAAACTTCATGGAATTCAATTCCGACCATGCTCACGGGTCATAATACCTAAAACGAAGCTGCTCACGACTTCAAACCGCTGAACGACACGCTAGAGCACAAAATGACTGGTCGGGTCGTTACACATCCGATTGACCTGAAAATTTCACACATATCCAAAATGAAATTACGAACCTGCTCCAAATCCGAAATTCCATTCCGACCCCGATAGCCTATTTTCCCCTGCCGACCGGAAATCGCCAAAAACTAACTTTTGCCAATTCAAGCCTAATTTTACACTGGACATCAAAACTTCATTCCGAACACACTCCTAAGTCTCAAATTACCTAACGAAGCTATCCGAGCTATAAAATCCACATTCCGAGGTCGTTTACCCAATAGTCAACTTCCGATTAACTTTTCTAACTATAAGGCCAACTTAAGAGACTAATTGTCTCATTTCTCACCATGACCACTCTGAACCTGAGTCAATCAACCCAACGCCACACAAAAGAAATGAACCACACAAGCAATGAAGCAGAAATGGGGAAAACATGCTAAATTCTCGGAACGACCGGCCCGGTCGTTACAGCATCACCCTTCGTTCTTTACACTCTTCCTCACAATCTCATCAAATCATCAACAACATAAAAGGGGATTCCACGAGAAACATTATTTCATCATAATTTCTATCACCATTTATTATTTCAATCTCAACTCAATGTTCTCAAAGGAATTTCACAAGAAATAAATATTTCATCATGGTTACTATCATGATTTATCATTTCAATCTCAACTCAATGTTCTCAAAATTTCACTAACAACAATAATCACAGATAATGGGCTTTAAGACAACCAGAATAACAAGAAATAGCATTTACTCGCAGTGTATGACCTGACCACAATGTATAGGTACTCGTCACCTCACCTATACATTGGATTTAACAAACAAACAGGTAACAAGTAGGCATACAATACCTATTCCCTCAAGCTAAGGTTAGACACAACACTTACCTCAATTTCGCAAGACACTCACTGCTCAATTACCGCTTTTTCTTTCAAATTTACCTCCAACACACTTGAATCTAATCATAATTAGTTTAATATCATTAGTTAATGCTAAAGGGACCAACTTTACTGAAAAATTATGGTTTTCCTAAGTTTTCTAAAAAAAGGTAAAAACCCGACCCTGGGCCCACTTGGTCCAAACTTGGGGTTCATACCAAATTCTGTTTACCCATTTACCCCTGAGCCCGAATATGCAATTTATTTCGAAATCCGACCTCAATTCAAGGTCAAAATCCCATTTTTACAAAATCCTATAATTCTACCCAAACCCTCAATTTTTACCATGAAAATTATTGATTTTTTATTTAAAAGTGATGAAAAACATTGGTAATTGAAAGAGTAGAGTTTAGAATTGATTACCTACACTTTGGGGATGAAATTTGGTGAAGAACATCGTCCTTAGGGCTTGGTAGTACGAAAAATATGAGAAAAATAGGTTCTGCCCGTCTTAAAATCTGGTTCTATTTGACTAGGCAGGCCTTCATCGCGTTCCCGATGGGCCTGCCGCGTTCGCGATGGGTCAGTCCCAATAGCCTTCGTGTTAGTGTTGGATGGTCCGCATTCACGGAGCTTTAACTCCACAGGCCATCGCGTTCGCGACCAGGTCGTCGCATTCGCGTAGAAGAAATGCAATCTACCCTCCCTAAGTCTCGTTACACTACCCGTTCACGTGTACCATATCGCGTTCGCGTAGGGTCTCCCCCCAGCCCATCACGTTCGCGTATGGTCTCCCCCCATCCCATCGCGTTCGCGTCAGGGGTCCTGCGTTCGCATAGAACAAAAAGGGCCCCCAACATTTTTACTATATACGTTCTCAACTAGGGTAATGCGAACATGAAGAAGAAAAGAACTGGGCACCAGAAACAGCAAAAACCAACAAATTTTTCTAAGTGTAAAACATTCTGTGGCCTATCCGAAGCTCACCCAAGCCCTCGGGGCTCTAAACCAAACATGCACGCAAGTCTAAAAATATCATGCAGACTTGCTCGTGCGATCAAATCATGAAAATAACATGTAGAACTATGAATTAAACCTCAAAACTCATCTTTTTTTCTCAAGAACACTTAAAGTTCACTATTTCTCAACCGAACGTCCGAATCACGTCAAATAAACTTCGTTTCTCACCAAATTTCACAGATAACATTCAAATACTATAACAATTCAGTACCGGGCTCCGAAACCAAAATACGGGCCCGATACAAATGGTTTCAAACGTTAATTCTTTTATTTATTTCATTAATAATTCAACAAAATAATTTCTTTCAAAAATTGATTTCTAAGGCTTGGGACCTCAGAATACAATTCCGGCATACGCCCAAATCCCATATTTTACTACGGACCTCCCGGGATTGTCGGAACACAGATCCGGGTCCATTTACTCAAAAGGTTGACTCAAGTCAACTAAAACCAAACTTTAAATTCCAAAAATTAGTATTTCTCATATTTTCACATAAAAGCTTTCCCGTTTCCCACCCGGACTGCGCACGAAAATTGAGGTAATTAAAACTAGATCTTTTTATGGATAATAAGCTTAGAACGGAGTCTTGTTTCATAAAATGACCCCTTGAGTCATCACAGGAGGAGACATACATAAAAAAATATTTTCCACAAAGAAATGTTCGTTAAAATACCTTCACATTAAATAATTTTAAACTATAATACATAATTATCTAACTAACATGAAAAAATTGATCATTTTAGTAAGTTTTGATAATGTCATTTTATTTTAAATTAATGTATTATGCTAATGTAATAATATTTTTTGGCATTTAGATGATTGTTGTATTATTTTACATAAAATTTATCTCACTAATTAAATTTTATTGTTCCTTCATATAAATAAATATTTAAATCATCAACTGCCATTATTAACGTGCACCATACGTTCATAGATACTAGTATTCATAATATGAAAAATAAAAGGTTGAGAACTACTTTAGTAAAAAAAAGATAAAAATAATTATGAAAAAGAAGAGAGTGAAATATTTTAATTTGGTACGCAAAGTATGTGACACTAAATAAATATAAAACACATAAGATCAAGAAAAGAAGCTCTTGCTAATGGGTTAGATAGAGAAGCTCTCACTTCTCTCTAGGGCATCTCAAACAAGAGACCTGCCATCCAAGGAAGGCAGTAAAATCCTCAGCATAAATGCTTAGAACCAACACCAGCACCACAAATGATCAACACTCACACACATTTCCAACAATGGACAGAGACGCAATAGACAAACCAATTTCTCCTAGAGGCAGAAACGAACTCGGCCAGGAAGTAGGAAGCCCAGAACTAGAAAATATCTTCCTACAAAAACTAAAAAATAACTTGTATGGAACACATACACAAAATCAAATAGCAGTTCAACAATCAATAGAAGGACAAGAACACGACATAACTGATGAAACAGAGAACCAATACGAGTCGGAAAACTTCATCCCCATCACCTCCACTGATAAAGAAAGAATCTATAGCAACTGGACCTACGCGGTTATAATCAAGATCTTTGGAAGAAAGGTAGGATACACCTTCCTCCAAAACAAAGTAACCGCTATATGGAGACCAATGGAAACAATTACCCTAATAGACCTAGGACATGAATACTACCTAATAAAATTCACAAAAAACTGAAAATTATGAAAAAGCGTTACACGGAGGACCATGGTTTATTGGTAACCAATTCCTAACGGTCCGAAAATGGGAACCAAAATTCGTAGCCTCAATTGCTTTGCAAACTTACTCAGCCATCTGGGCTAGACTACCGGAGCTCCCAACAGAGTTTTATGATTACAAAATACTTCAAAGAATATGATCAACATTGGGAAAGCTACTAAGGATCGATGCATGTACAACCTCAACAACGAGAGGCAAATACGCAAGAGTATGCATCCTTGCACACATAGAAAGCCCCCTAAAAACACATGTACTAATAGAGAAACACTACCAGAGGGTTGCATACGAAGGATTCAACATGTTGTGCGTACAATGTGGAAGGCTGGGACATACTAAAACGCAATACCCACACCCAAGCCAAACACAAACCACTGAAGCAAAATCTAAGCACACAAACAATGAAGGAATTGAATCACTAGTGGATGAAGTAGAAGCTTGGCACATAGTCATGCACAGGAAGACCAAAAAAGGAGAGGAACAAAGGAGGACGTCAAAAACTCAACCACAAAAATAACCAAAACAGGAACATCACATAACCAACTCCGGCAGAAGCCATCAACACTAACAAGAGTTCCGATGGGTAAGCAAAGATACCATGCAAAGGGATGTAACAACGAATAGACCGGTGGTCAATACAACTACCATGAACAAAGAAACAAATGGGCACATGATAAATGCAAATCAATTCAATGCATTAAGTGCTCTGACGGCTGAGATGGAAAACAACTTCGAAACCCTAGAGGAAAATACACAAAGACCTCGGGAAGATGTGCATTATACCCTGGATAAACCAAAGGAGCTAACCAATCTTATGACACCATTAATAACTCTAAAACCTACCTTTAATGATCAAATACCTAGAGCATTAATATTACCAATGACATGAATGCTCTACACGAACCCAACGGACCAAAGCTGGAACCTCATCACACGACCACAAGTAGGAAGCAACCAACGGATAGTATCAAACCCCCAAAGCCAAATCATGTGACTTGAATGTTGCACCCCTTCACAATGTCACACCCTAATTAATTAAAGACAATAAGGATCAAAGCATGAAAGACAAAAACACACTAGAACCTGTCACAAACCTGAACCAAAGCCATCATAGTACATATCTAATCCAAGATCAAAATCAATACAAAACCCTAGACAAAGTAAACATATCAACATCAGTTACAAGAGTTCCCCAAGCTCCCAACAATGTAACGGCATGAAACTTACCTCCTTGCCACTATTTAGATACTAATGCCCATGCAAACAGTACTAACCACAGTTAGCCAAACTTAGCAAAACTCAAGAACTAAACCAAGATGCCAAGACTCCCTTCCAACAAATACTACCAAAGGAACACAAGATATGTTTGGACAAGGGAGAACAACCAAACAACTCAAGGCCAGCTGCTCGTTTATGCAACACCACCCCTGCCTCCAAACCACACTCCACTTTCATGGATGGAATACGGACTGATGGGATTCTCCCTAAACATGAATCTACACCTAGGGGGGCAGGATGTTATCATACGAATAGATAACCCAAGCTACCTAGCCCAAATTGTAACGGAGGGGCTAAGGATTGGGCTCGACAGTATAGCGAGCCACCAATGGCTATCCCAGTAGCAACCTCACCCACAAATGAGAGCCCACCCATACCCCTGGAGCCATGTACAAACAACAACCCTAAGCACCTCAATTCCCCTAAGCATGAACATGCCACTATTCGACAACCCCTCTACTCACAACCAATACCCACCCCACATGCACTACAACAGCCCTCAACCAACCCAGGAGACCACCATAGCACCACAACAACCACTACAACAGACGGACGGGGAGGAAGAAGAGGGAGGAATGTCAACAGCGAGAAGGGTGGAATACACCATGCTCCGAACACCAAAAATGTTGGTGTTCAAGGAAAGAAAAGAAAAAAGAGTAATCTTACGTTGCCCGATGAATTTAAGAAAATGCTCCATCAATATAAGGGTATTAACACCACCAAGGATCTTCAAATACAGAGTAGTAATGGTGTCGACGATGTTCGCACACATGAGCTTAAACAGCCCGCTCCATGCACAGGAGGATGAGACCACCCCACCCTCATCTAGACCAATGAGTATGATCGTTTGGAATTGTAGAGGTGCGGGCAATGAAGATTTCAGAAGAACCTTTAGGTCCATGTTAGACTACAACAGGTCGTTCTTAGTTGCACTACTGGAAACTAAGATGCAAGACCATATCACTCTCATTAATGACTTTGGCTTCACTCACATGGCTGAGGTAGAGGCACAGGGTAATGCAGGCGGCATGGTTATGATGTGGAACGTAGGTGACATTATTGTGGATCAGGTCGGAACAACAGACCAAGAAATACATGCCATGATCAAGGTAAACAATTCTAATCCATGGATTTTATCTATTATTTATGCTAGTAATTTGATAAATGAAAGAGCTATCCTTTGGGGTAATTTAAAAATAGTAGCAGAAAATTTTAAAGGGCCATGGCTAGTTGCGGGAGACTTCAATGAAGTAACTAAGGCAAGTGAGAAATTTTGGGGGCTCCCAATTAGCTACCCGAGGGTGTCTAAATTTATCAAATGTCTGGACTTCCGTGGCCTTATGGACCTTGGTTTTAGAGGCTCCAAATTTACATGGACAAATAAAAGGAAAAAAAACAAAAACAATAATTATGGAAATGCTAGATAGATATGTAGCAAACGCTAGCTGGATCAGTCTTTTCAAAGAAGCGCACGTCACACACCTAACTAGGCTACACTCCGACCATTTCCCTATAAAATTAGACCTATGCAAAGCTTCTCACATTGCAATAAAATATTCAGAGTAGAGTCCATGTGGTTATCACACCCTACTTTCAAAACACTATTCAAGGAAACGTGGGCTAACTAGGGAAACCTACTAGGAGCAATAGAGAATTTCACAAAAAAATGCAAAAGAATGGAACATCAATACATTTGGGAACATATTCCATAAAAAATGTTCTAACTTCCCGCATAAATGGTATACAAAACTCTCCAAAATGTATGACTAGCCAATTCCTAATTGACCTTGAAAATGATCTATTAAATGAATACAACAATATCCTGAAACTAGAGGAGGAATTTTGGAGACTAAAATCCAGAATCCAATGGCTAAACGATGGTGACGCCAACACCAAATTATTTCACACAACTACCATACAACGTAGAAGGAAAAACATAATTTTAAGCATTAAAGAAGTGGGTAATTGGTACTACGAACAAAAAAACATCAAAATCCTAATAAACAATTTCTACACAAACCTCTTTAAAATAGGACATACCTACACTCATAAACCCACCCACTACATGTACCATTCTGCCATACTAGATCAGAACGACCATGTAGGATTGAACCAAAATATCACAATTCAAGAAATTAAGTGTGCAGTAGACTCTTTCAAACCCCATAAAGCCCCGGGCCTGGACGGCCTACACCCTTTCTTCTATCAGAAATTCTGGAATGAAACTAAGGAACAACTAATAAACTTCTGTAAATATACCTTTAGGGAGAAGAAAATGCTTGAAGACATGAATACCACTTACATATGTCTAATCCCAAAATGGCAACATGCTGAAACTATTAGACAATATAGACCAATCAATATGTGCAATACTGCCTATAAGGTGGTCAAAAATTATTGTCAATAGGATCAAGCCCCTTCTGGGCAAATTAATACACCCTACTCAAACTAGCTTCATAAAGGGTAGACGATCCTCGGACAATGCTATCATCGTCCGTGAAGTATTAAACCACTTAAAAAAAACTAAAGGGGGAAAAGGGAAAATGATGATAAAAATAGACCTAGAAAAGGCTTTTGATAAGCTAGAATGGTCCTTTATAAAATTTTCCCTAATCTCCCAAAACTTCCCGAAAAACCTGATTGACCTAATCATGTCCTGCATCACCACCACATCCACCTCAATCATTATAAATGGACCCAATACGGACTTTTTCAAACCATCAAGAGGTATCCGTCAAGGAGACCCCCTATCCCCCTACATCTTCATAATATGCATGGAAATGCTTTCGAGACTAATCTATCATGAAACAGATTATTGTAGGTGGGACCCAGTAAAAATATCCCAAAAGGCCCCATACCTCTCACGCCTATTCTTTGCAGACGACCTAATCTTACTAGCAAACGCCAACAAGAAAGCTGCAACTCGATCATAGATGCACTCAACAAATTTTGTGCATTCTCAGGCCAATCTATAAACTTTAATAAATTTAAGCTAATCTTCTCAGACAATACTCCACTGACCACTAGGAATGAAATTAGTACCTGCCTGGCAATAAAACACACCAGGGAATTTGGAAAATACCTAGGGTTCCCCATAAGCTTCTCAAACCCCTCGAGGAAAGATTTCCAATATATAATCGATCGCCTAAACAACAGATTAAGAGGATGGAAAACAAATCTCCTAAATATAGTTGGCAGGACCACACTCATTAAGACAACACTGGCAGCAATTCCTAATCACACAATGCAAATCTAGAATCTCCCACAAGCTACCATAAAAGACATAGATCGTATCCAAAGAAATTTCCTATGGGGCTCTACGTCCGAAAAAAGAAAATGCCACCTTATTGGCTAGGACACTGTCACCAGAAGAAAGCAGGATGGGGGACTGGGACTATAAATCAAAATGGAAAAACCAGACCTTTAGTGCCAACCTAGCTTGGAGTTCAAAAAAGATAACAACTCCCTTTGGAGCAGGGTATTACACTGCAGATATAACAGTATGAATCACCAACACAGCTGGAACTTGGAAGAGAGCAATGGCTCCCATATATGGAAAAATATTGTCAAAGGAACAAGCATATGCAAACAGGGGATCCACTGGGAAATTGGGAATTACCAACTAATCAAAACATGGGAAGATAACTGGCTGGGAAACAAATAGACATTAAGATCTCAAATTCAGGGGCCCCTCAATAGCCATAAACAAGGCCAGGCCCAAAACGAGATAATTGAAAACAACACCTATAATCTTAGCAACATATATTTCCAATTACCAACAGAAGTTAAGAATAAGTACATATATCAAACAATACCAACCAACAAAAGACCAATACAAATGGAGTAACAGCCCCAGCGGGCCCAGCGGGGATCTCACTATTAAATCAACATATGAACTACTCACCAAAGGGGAGGGGGAGGAAGACAGTAGGGACTTCAAATGGATATGGAAAATCAACACCCTCAACAAAATAAAATACTTCCTATGGACTGCAGTA
Source organism: Nicotiana paniculata (assembly GCA_005239505.1). Lineage (NCBI taxonomy): Eukaryota > Viridiplantae > Streptophyta > Magnoliopsida > Solanales > Solanaceae > Nicotiana > Nicotiana paniculata. Next base: position 3,725 of record MDKI01213554.1, on the reverse strand, counting down.
CATAACAAGCTCCCCACTTCAAAAATGCTATTCTGCAGGAATGTATGTTGCACCCCAACATGTAGTGTCTGCAACTCTAACGAAGAAAGCACAATTCACATGCTTTTCTGGTGCATTCACTCAAAAAAACTGTGGAATGAAGTTGGCTTCAGGCAGACCCCATCAGATTCCACAGACCAACACATTTTATACAACTGGTTAAAAACTCAAAGCAACTCGAACAATCACTTAAACGAATACCTCAACTGGCCTGATATCCTTCCCTTCATACTTTGGCATATCTGGACACATAGAAATGACATTATCTTCAAAAAGAGCACCAAACCTCTTCTACTAAAGAACATAATTAGCAAAAAATAGAATTTAAAATGCTGGCCATAAGCAATAATAGACAATCCACATCTAGAGATACAATCCTTGTTAAATGGAAGCCACCGGACCAAAGCATCTATAAACTAAACATAGACGGATCATACCGGGGAAGCATAGAGAAAGGGGGCATAGGTGGAGTCATAAGACAGGGAAATAGAGAATGGATAATGGGCTTTAATATGAGCTACTCAAATTCAAGTAACATGCATATGAAAACCCTAGCCTTAGTAAAAGGTCTGAAGCTAGCCATAGAACACAATTGCCTACCCTCACCATAGAATCAAACAACAAAGAACTCGTTAATCAAATTAATAACAAGAATTGCTCCTATAATCTAATTGATGATTGCAGATGCCTACTGAGTAAAGAAGGGGGCCTGCTATTGCAGCACATTTACAGAGAAGCAAACCAAGCAACAGACACAATGGCGAAGAACGGAAGCAGCTTACAAGATATTGGAAGCTTAATGATCTACTTATCTCCTCTGTCTTTTATTTTATCTATTTTGGAAAGGGACAAGCTAGGAATTATGTATCCTAGAACAATTTTCGTATGTAATGTACTATGTAAAGACTCTTAAATGAGCTTAATATAAGTCTTCATTACCAAAAAAAAAACACATAAGATCAAGTGAAGACGATACTCAATACAGGTGGACTGAGATAAAGAAGACGATTTGGAGGCTTTTTTTTTTTTGGTTGCTAAAAGTGCTTTTATCTTCTTTTTAATTTTGAGCCCAAAATGTAGTGTCTTCTTTTTTAAATGAAGAATTCCAAATAACCATCGCTTAAACCAAAATTTGCCCGGAGGTATAAATATATGCATAATATTAGGGGTGGGCGTTCGATCGGTTCGGTTTGAAGAAATTCAGTTCGACTATTCGATTTTCGATTTTGTAAAAGTAGTAACCGAAATCGAACTGAAATAAGTTCGGTTCAGTTCAGTTTTTCTAATTTCGGTTCGGTTTTCGATTTGAACATTATCATATTGGTCTCCTTCTATGTAATAATAGGACCGGTGAATTTGTTATTTTTTTCCAAAACTTCGAAATTGTTGGAAATATTATGTTTATAAAAAAAATAGACTAAACTTTGCACACTATTATGGATCATAAAATTCAAACATAGTGTAAATTACAACTCTGTGCGAAATCCTCCCGGTATTTATCATATATGCTATGGAAGTTTTAATAGAGTGGAAGTCTTTAAGATTGGGAAGTTGATGGACTTACTTAATTAGGTTGAGTCTTTCATAGATTGGACCTAATAGTATTAATTTATTACCTATGGGCTTAGCCTATATATAACTTAAAGAACCTATATGCTAATAATTCAGTTTTTCGGTTAACCGAACTAAATAACTTAATAACCGAAAACCGAACCGAAAAGCTGAAATTTAAAAAATTTAAACTGAAACCGACCGAACAAACCGAATAACCGAAATCGAAACAATATTTTTTCTGGTTCGGTCGGTTTATTCGGTTCTGACCGAAATATTCCCACCCCTAATAATGTATATATTATGTATAATAAATGTATAATCTATATATATGATTAAAAAAAAATAAACCGTAAATATGACCGGCTATTTGTATAAAGATCTCTTTTTTTATTCGTCCATTTTTTGAACTATTGTTATTGAAGGGTGTAATATGCACATATTTGTTAACTTCAAGTGATCAATAGTTATCAGTCACAATTGAGATGTTTATAAGAAAAATATGACAATTTTAGGGGGCTAATATGCATTTGGGGGGAATTTACATGATATACCCATTTATAAAACTCACTTTCACGATATACCTAAGTTTTGAAATTACGTGAAATATCCCAAAAATATTAGACGCTATACCTCCATATATTCTAAAATATATCACAGTATTATATTTTGGAATACAATACAAACCTACCTTACCACAATATTTTAATTTGGCATACAATATTCTAACTAAACAGATCATAGTATTTTAATTTGGAATACGATATTCAAAATACATACCACAATATTCTACTATGAAAAATCCAAACCTAGCTTACCGCAATATTCTAATGAAGAGTACAATATCCAAACTAAACATACCATAATATTCTAATTTGAAAAATAATATTCAAAGTAAATATACCACAATATTCTAATTTGAAAAATCCCCTGAACCTAGCTTACCGTGATTAATATTATAATAAAGAGTACAATACCCAAACCAAACATACCACATTTTTCTAATGAAGAATGCATTATTCAAATTAAAATATATTAATAATATTCTAATTTGGAATGCATTATTCAAATTAAACATCTACAATATTTTCACTTGGAATACAATATCCAAACAGAATATATCATAATATTCTAATTTGTAATACGGTATACCAAACACACCACAATATTCTAATTTGGAATACAATATTCTAACAAAACACATTGCAACATTATAAGTTGTAATATAATATTCAAACCAAATATACTATAATATTCTAGTTTGGAATACAATATTCAAACCAATCATATGATATTTTTTAATTTGGAATGCAATATTCAAACTAAACACGCTACAATATTCTAATTTGGAATACAATATCCAAACTAAATATATAACAATATTCTAATTGTCAGTAATCTGTATTGCTGTAAAATAAAATAATAAATTTTCTGAAAATACATAAACAGTGAGAAACCTCACTAGTGCGGGATTAGCGCGGGCGCGCTAGTGGAATTTAACAGAGATAGTGAGAAACCTGACTAGCGCGTGTTGAGCGCGGGCGCGCTAGTCCAGGCGTCCTTAGCTTCTCTTATGGAAAATAATATAAGAATAAACTGAGCCCGCTGAATACACAGTGTGTCCTTAAGGAAATTATTTCCCTCAAGTACCCGAGGTTTTGGAATATATCCTCCCAGGATAGAACGATTTAACTCACAAGTGTATTGGTACCAAAAACTCTGGTGATCGGCGAACTACTTAATGGTCGTAAAACACACAGGAATATTTTTTGTGGAAAAGAAGAAGAAGAAGAAGATCAAAAAATTTAGTAAGTAAAGATTATGGGATTCAAGGCCACTTTGGTACTGTTTCTGAAAAGGTTTTGCAACCTTTCAGAACAGCCATAGCTGTTGGAACAGGTGTGGCTAGGGCTGCTTATCGGGCGGATTGGGCGGTTATTTACTCTTAACGGTTTGGCTTATCGGTTATCGACTTTTAAATGTATTAATCCGTTAGCCACCCGATAAGATATCGGGCGGATTGGTATCGGTTTACCTCTTATCGGACGGTTATCCGGCGATTTATCGGCCTTATTCTACCTATGGTAATCGACTACTAATTCTACCTACTAATGTAACTCCTTGACCAAATTAAC
>ML344017.1:0-10942 GCA_005239505.1 Nicotiana paniculata | reverse complement strand
TTATAAATAGAAATAAAATTATACTCTAAGAATGTGAGTATTTATATATTTTTTCAAATAAAACCTACTAAGAGTAAGATAAAAGTTTAAAACATCAAGATTAGACCTAAAAGGGTTATTTACACTAAAATAGTATAGAATTTGAGTGTGGTCAAAAATTAGTTGTTCACAGGGTAAATCCTTAAGTTCTAGCCATAGTGAAAATTAAGTTATCCACTAATGTACAGTTATAGGCATTTTATTAATTTTATGGATAAACTATAATTTATGTATGCATAATTTCATTAACATACTAGCTTGACCACTTTGGTGACTAACAAACTATATAAACATAAGTGCGCACATAAAATAGATATCATAAAATTTTATGCATGTGAATACTTTAAACGGTCTAGTTTGATCACTTTGGCGACTAACAAACTATATGAATATTAGTACATGCATAAAATATAATTATGTACGTTTATATTCTTTGTAAAACATTTCAGCTTGGCCATTTTGATGACTAACAAACTACATAACATAGAACACATGCATAAAATTAAGTGCAATCATTAAATAAGTAATCAAAATTATGGTCCAAAATATTAAGATAAAACTTTACTACCTCACTGTAAACATAAAGGGTTGAACTTAAGATAAACCAAACACCTTTACAAATTTAAACGTTATATATAGTTTTATGTAACTAGAAGTGTTTGCCTTAGTGACCGTAAAAGGTTAAACCAAACGACCTTGAAAGGATTTGAACAAATTCTGGGTTTTTGATACATAAAATAATTTAGAACCTAGTTTCCACGCCTCTAGGGTAAGCATAAAACCAAAAGGTTATCATTATCGAAAAGCAGAGAGGAAATTCTTCATAATTTCTATTATTTTTGTTCTCTTTCTAATTTCTCCATAATCTTAAAAGCAATTAAAGGATTAGAGTTTAATATTGTATTCTGTGAATAGAATCTAAAGATCATGATAATATATTTAAACCATGATTCTTAATTGCCGAAGGCAGTACATGATTTCTAAACAACAAACACATTCATAAATAGTTGTTCTTTAATGAAGATTATCCTTTCAAACAATCCAGGCTACTGATACCACATGTAAACATAAACATTAATTTATACCAAGATATTGAATACGATAATCTTACATATAATCGATATAGAAAACATATCTGAAACGGAAGGCATCATCATAAAGCTTAAGTGGGGAGTGATAAGATACAGATGGTTCTAATAATTGTATCCTCAAGCTAGGCATAGTCAGCATCCAGTTAGAGTTTACCAGACCTCTGTCTATTCTTCTATATGTATGATTATTTTTTCATGTGTAATCTCTTCCCACAGTATGCAGTTCATTCATTCCTGTGTCATTCATGAATTTCCTAAAACCCTTTGTTTCCATATCCTGTATCATAGTACCATGTTGCCTATCTTGACTATTTAAGACTGCACACAAATCTCCCATTGCAAGCCAAGGTCCTTGCTGCAAACTGTGTATCTGCCTCAACTTCTTCCACATTTTCAACTTGTCTTTTATAGTATGCAGACCATAAACTGCTGTGAAGACAAATGTTAGCAATTTTGAGTGTGTTCTGATCTGCCCATGTATGATTTTTTCATCTATCTAAATTGGCTCAAAAACAACAATTCTTGGATCCCATAGTATCCAAATTCTACTCTTATTGTTGTTGCTGAAATTTGATATCCACTGCCAACCAGGAGCAATTTTCTTGATTATGCAGCTGGCTTTCTGCTATTTTATTATGTGCTAAACTAAGGCTATCGCTGCCTTTTTATTCTGCATTATGAACTCCTTTATCTCCTTTTACTTATAAACTTTATTTAACCCCCTAACATTTCATGTAACCAGACTCATACTAGTATAAATTGAGTGTCCTGATACAACTCCTGCACCCCAAAGCTTCTCATCTGCATATTGCTTGTTCCTGGTTCATTTATTTTTTGATCACTTCCTAAAGATTGGAAGGCATTACTTCCAGCTAAAGTCTGCTCTTCAACTTGTTTTGCTTTGGCCATTCTTGATGTTGATTTACCACTGACAATTATCCACCCAGCTTCTTCAGTTTGCTTAACAATAACAACCTGCATTATCCCATTTTCTGGTGGTTTTATTGTTTCAGGCTTCTTTGTTTGCTCCTTCTCCTGCTTATTGTCCTTGGAACCATCTCTGTCAGTCCTTAGCCAAACTTGTTTGCCTTTGTTTACTCTCCCTTGGTATGCAATTTTCTGTTCATTGCAATTATGCCCTATCTTCAGACATGTATTGCAATACATTGGTTCCCAGTCATAACTACTCTCCTGTTCAATTGTTTTTCCCTTAAGATCTTGCAACTTTACACTTCGAGGGAGGGGTTTGTTGATGACCATCTATCACGACCCTAAAATACCCAGTCATGATGGCGCCTATCGTGAAATCAGGCAAGACACACATTTCATTTGTTACCAGATATTTTCAGAAAATTCATTATATTTGCAGCAAAAGTCTCATATTTATAAAGCATTTAAGAGTTTAATCATCATCGGAAACATAAATGAGAGAAAACCCGAACCCAGATCTAGTGTCATCGAGTCATGAGCTACTACATCAAAATATCAAAGTAAAGAGTCGACACAGAGTTTTCTGAAATAAGTAAATATGACAGGTGGATAGAGAAGGAGATAATAGAGGTTGTGATCGCCAACTGCTACCTCGATGCCTCCCAAGGAACTCTGACTGCAGCTGAGCAACCACTACCAGGTCCTGCTGTACCTGGATCTGCGCACAAGGTACAGGGGTAACGTGAGTACACCAGCTCAGAAGTAACGAACCCAAACTACGGGCTGAGAGGTAGTGACGGACTAAACCTCAATAATTGTAATGAAAACAGTAAACAAAATTTAGGTATGCTCACATTTTCGACAGATAATGAAAACAGAATATGACCGATATGATAAATAGCCCAAGTATATCTCAGTACTCTACATGCCAATGTATCAACAAAGTGGAAATGCACATAGTGCTCACAGATCTCACACAGGGGTCCACGCAGTACTGTATATGGCTCTCAGGCCCAGGGAAAATCTATCCCGGAATATGCATAAACACCAGTGACCGTAGTCACTCAGCACTTAGGAAAAGGCCAATCCAGCCCCCACGGAGAAGATCCATCTCTGGAATACAACACTCGGACAAGATCCATTTCCAGAGACGATCCATCTCTCAAATATCATCAACTCCGGACAAGATCCATGTCCAGGGAAGATCCATCCCTCAATAGCAACACACTCATTGGGGGTGTGAAGACTCTGGAGGGGCTCCTATTGGCCCAAGCACTATATCAAGCCAACAAAGGCATGATCAGAGTATCACTGCGGTTTGCAGTCCTTTCTCATAACTCTCTCAATAATAGCCTCTCGGTCTCACTCAGTCATTACTCTCCAGTCTCGCTCACATGGGCTCACAAATGCATGAACTTGCCCGAAACAATGATAAATATATAAAATCAACAACTACTGAGACTGAGGCATGGAATGATATGCTATTATAGGACTGAGTATACAAAATCAAATAAACACATAAGGAGACAGCAATATACGACCACTTGGGTCTCAGCAGTTTCGGCGTGAAGCCCTAGCATTTGACATAACATGATTTCTAGCATGTTCACATTACCCACATAAATAAAAGTGCGGATATCAATCTGAAATAGCTACTAGACAGTGTCATGGGATGAGCCAGGCCACAAATCACTCGGTGTACGCTCGCACGCCCGTCACTTGGCATGTGCGCCACCTAAATTATAATCATATAGCATATAGTTCAGGGTTTCGAACCCTCAGAACCAAGTTTGGAAACGTTACTTACCTCAAAACCGGCTAAAATCCTAGCCCTCAATGCCTTTGCCTCTAGACTCGGCCTCTGATTGCTCCAAATCTACCAGAAATCAGATTTATATGATTAATATATACCAAGGAACTAAACCCACTCAAAAATTATCAAATTCAACCAAAAATCCTGAAACTGACCAAACCCGACCCCCGGGCCCAAATCTCGGAATTCGATAAAAATTACAAAACTGGAATCCTTACACTCTCACGAGTTCATACATACCAACTACACCAAAATCCGACAGCAAATGGCCCCTTAAATCCTCAATTCAAAGTCTAGAACCTCAAGCCCTAATCCCCCAAATTACACCATTAAATCCTACTAATTTCATGATTAATCAGTCAATACCAACATAGAATCGAGTACTAGGTTCAAAAACGTTACCTCAATGTGTTTTCTCTTGAATCCCTCTCCAAAATCCCTAAAAAAACTCCAAACCTGTCTTCAAAAATGGTGAAATATAAGAAAATTCGCGAAGGCATCGTTTTATACTTTCTGCCCTGCGATGACTGCACCTGCGGCTATTTTATCGCACCTGGGGACCCGCACCTACGGTCCAAGGTACGCACCTACGCAAAATCACTTAAGGGTCCAAACTCGCACCTGCGACTCATCCACCGCACTTGCGGGCTCGCATGTGCGACTTACCTTCCGCACCTGCGATGCAACCGCAGCCAGCCAACCTCCGCACCTGCGATGAACAAAGCGCACATATGATGGTTGCGCCTGCGACCACCCTTCCGCAGGTGTGTAACACCAGAACAGCAACACACCAACAGAATTTCCAACTTACAAACTTTCCGATGGCCATCCGAAATCATCCTGAGCCCCTCGGGACCTCAACCAAAAGTACCAACAAGTCATAAATGATCACCCGAACTTAGTCGAACCCTCAGAACACTCAAAATAACATCAACTCACCCAATTTACTCGAAATTCAAGCCTAAGGATTTCTAAACTTCCGAAATTCGCCAACGATGCCGAATCTGACCAAACCTCATCCGAATGACTTGAAATTTTGCACACACATCCCAAATGACATTATAGACCTGTTCCAACTTTCAAAATTCCATTCCGACCCCGATAGCTAATTTTCCACTGGCGACCAGAAATTGCCAAAAACTCAATTTCACCAATTTAAGTCTAATTATACTCCGGACTTCTAAACCACATTTCGAACACACTCCTAAGTACCAAATCACCTAACGAAGCTATCCGGGATATAAAATACACATTCCGAGGTCGTTTACCTAATAGTCAACTTTCGGTTGACTTTTCTAACCATAAGGCCAACTTAAGAGACTAAGTGCCTTTTTTCTCATCACGACCACTCCGAACAACCGACCACACACATCATAAATAGGATAAGCAACACATGACAAAGCATAAACAAGGAAAATGTGGCAAATCTCACGGAACGACCGGTCGGGTCATTACATTCTCTCCCTCTTAAACAAACGTTCGTCCTTGAACGGGTCTAGAAACATACTTGGAGTCTCAAATAAGTGAGGATATCTGCTCCGCATCTCCCGCTCAGTCTTCCAGGTGGCCTCCTCCACTGGATGCCCTCTCCATTGCACCTTTACTGAAGCTATATCCTTAGACCTCAACCTTCTGACCTGACGACCCAAAATAGCCACTGGCTCTACCTCATATGACATATCACCCTCAAGCTGAACCGAGCTGAAATCCAAGACATGAGAAGGGTCACCAACATACTTTCGAAGGATGGAAACATGAAACATCGGATGAACACTCGATAAGCTGGGTGGCAAAGCAAGTCTATAAGCCAATCTCCAACCCTCTGAAGCACCTCAAAAAGCCCAATGAACCGGGGGCTCGCCCCTCTTCCCGAACCGCATAACACCCTTCATGGGTGATACCTTCAACAACACTTTCTCCCCAACCATGAAAGACACATCCCGGACCTTCCGGTCCTCATAACTCTTCTGCCTAGACTACGCCGTGCGAAGACGCTCCTGAATCAACTTCACCTTATCCAATGCATCCTGAACCAAGTCTGTGCCTAATAGCTAGCCTCACCCAGCTCGAACCAACCAACCGGAGATCTACACCTCCTACCATATAAATCCTCGTACGGAGCCATATGGATACTCGACTGATAACTATTATTATATGCAAACTGCGCGAGAGGCAGAAACTGGTCCCATGAACCCCCAAAGTCAATGACACAAGCACGTAACTTGTCCTCCAGAATCTGAATAGTGCGCTCTAACTGCCCGTCTGTCTGAGGATGGAATGTTGTGCTCAACTCGACCTGAGTACCTAACTCTCTCTGCACGTCCCTCCAAAACTGATGTGAATTGAGTACCTCTGTCAGAAATGATAGAAACTGGAAAACCATGCAACCGGACAATCTCCCTGATATGGATCTCCACTAACCGCTCCGAAGAATAAGTAGTACCAACAGGAATGAAGTGTGCGGACTTGGTAAACCGATCTACAATGACCCATATAGCATCGAACCTCCTCGAAGTCCATGGGAGCCCAACTACAAAGTCCATGGTGATCCGCTCCCATTTCCACTCCGGAATATCCAACTTCTGATGCAACCCACCAGGCCTCTGGTGCTCATACTTGACCTGCTGGCAGTTGAGACACTGAGCTACAAAATCAAAAATATCCTTCTTCATCCGCCTCCACCAATAATGATGTCTCAGATCCCGATACATCTTCGTTGCACCCGGATGGATGGAATACCGCGAGCTATGGGCCTCTGCTAGAATCAACTCTCGAAGACCACCCACATTGGGCACACAAATCCGACTCTGCATCCTCATAACCCTATCATCACCAATAACTACATCCCTGGCATCACCTCGTCGGACCATGTCGTGAAGAACGAGCAAGTGTGGGTCATCATACTAGAGATCTATGATCCGGTCATAAAGAGAAGACCTGGAAGCTACATGAGCTAATACCCGATTGGGCTCTGATAGATCCAATCTCACCAATTGGCCTGCTAAGGCCTGAACATCAAGTGTTAATGGTCTCTTTGTTGCTGGAAGATATGCTAGACTCCCCAAACTCTCTGCTCTGCGACTCAAGGCATCGGCCACTACATTGGCCTTCCTCGGATGGTATAGAATAGTGATGTCATAGTCCTTGAGAAGATCCAACCATCTCCTCTAACGCAAATTCAGATCCTTCTACTTAAACAGATGCTGCAGACTACGGTGGTTAGTGAAAACCTCACAATGCACCCCATACAAATAATGACGCCAAATCTTCAAGGCGTGAACAATGGCTGCTTGCTCGAGATGATGCACTGGGTAATTTTTCTTATGAGTCTTCAACTGTCGTGAGGCGTAGACAATCACCCTACCCTCCTGCATCAAAACACAACCGATGCCTATCCTCGAGGCATCACAATATACGATATAAGAACTTGAAGCTGATGGCAACACTAACACTGGAGTTGTGGTCAAAGCATCTTTGAGCTTCTGAAAGCTCTCCTCACACTCGTTCGACCACCTAAACGGAGCACTCTTATGGGTTAATCTGGCCAAGGGTGAGGCAATAAAAGAAAACCCCTCCACAAAGACGATAAAATCCTGCCAAACTAAGGAAACTCCTAATCTCCGTAGTTGAGGACGGCTTGGGCCAACTCTGGAACGCCTCTATCTTCTTCAGATCAACTTTAATACCTTCACTGGACACCACGTGCCCCAAGAAAGCTATTGAGAAAAGCCAGAACTCACACTTGGAGAACTTTGCATAAAGTTTCTCCTCCCTCAATCTCTGTAAAACCACTCTCAAATGTTGAGCGTGCTCCTCCTAGCTACGAGAATATACAAGGATGTCATCAATGAACACAATGACAAAAGAATCCAAGTACGACTGAAACACGCTGTTCATCAAATGTATGAACGCTGCTGGGGCATTGGTCAGCCTGAAAGACATCACCATAAACTCATAGTGACCATAACGAGTCCTGAAAGTTGTCTTGGGAATATCAGAATCCCGAATCTTCAGCTGATGATACCCGGATCTCAAATCAATCTTAGAGAACACTCTGGCTCCCTGAAGCTGGTCAAACAAATGATCAATACGAGGCAATGGATACGTATTCTTGTTTGTGAACTTGTTCAACTGTCTGTAGTAAATACACATCCTCATGGAACCATATTTCTTCTTTACAAATAGCACCGGTGCACCCCAAGGCGACATACTAGGCCGAATGAACCCCTTATCTAGGATTTCCTGAAGCTGCTCTTTCAATTCCTTCAACTCTGTTGGTGCCATACGATACGATGGAATAGAAATAGGCTGAGTGCCCGGCACCAAATCGATACCAAAATCAATATCCCTATCAGGTGGCATGCCTGGCAGGCCAGCATGAAACACGTATGGAAAATCACGAACCACAGGAACAGAATCAATAGTGGAGTCTCAACACGGACATCCCTCACAAAAGCCAAATACGATAAACACCCTTTTTCTACCATACGTTGGGCCTTCAGGTATGAATCACCCTACTAGGCACATACTCAACACAGCCTCTCCACTCAACTCTCGAAATTCCTGGCATCGCTAAGGTCACGGTCTTAGCGTGATAATCAAGAACAACGTGACACAAAGATAGACAATCCATGCCCAATATCACATCAAAGTCAACCATGATAAGCAATAACAGACCCACTCGGGTCTCCAGACCCCTAATAGATATCACACACGACCGGTACACACGGTCAACAATATTGTATCGCCCACTAGGGTCGACACATGAATAGATGTAACTAATTACTCACGAGGCATATCCAAAAAATGAGCAAAGTATGATGAAACATAAGAATACATGGAACCTGGATGAAATAAGACTGAAGCATCTCGGTGACATACTGAAACAATACTTGTAATCACTGCATCTGAGGCCATAGTATCTAGTCTGGCTGGAAGTGCATAAGATCGAGCCTACCTCCACCTGATCAACCTCCCCCTATAGGGCGGCCTCTAATCGACTGGCCCCCACCCCTAGCTGCCTGGGCGGGTGGTGAAGTAACTAGTGCTAAAGCTGAAGGCTGGCTCCTCTGCTGGAATGAACCACCCGAAAGATAGGGACAAAACCTCTTGATATGACCCGGATCACCACACTCAAAGTAACCCCTCTCAGCAAATGACGGTGGGGACCGAAGGGAACCCCTAGAACCAGAATAACCACTAGAAGAACCATGCGCTGAGGAACCCTGAATTGATGGTGGCGGAGATAAACTCTGGGCTGGAAGAGCATTGAATAAGGAACGACCCGGATGAGAGATGCGGGGACCATGCCTCGATAATGCACCACTGTATGCTGGGCGGACTGGCTGAGGATGCCTAAATGAACGGCATCTGCTGTGCTGAGACTGATCTCCTGAATGAACACCACCAAAACTACCAGATCCTTGAGGCCTCTTGGCCTCCCTCTCGACTCTCTCCTGGCGGTGAACTGACTCAATCTCTCTGGAAATGTCAACCACCTCCTCAAAAGGAGCACCAGATACCCTCTCCCTGGTTAGAAAAATCTGAAGCTGATAAGTGAGTCCATCAAAGAACCTCCCGATCCTCTCCCTATCCGTGGGAACTAGCCAAATAGCATGACGGGCCAACTCGGAGAATCTCATCTCATATTGCGTCATGGTCATGTCCCCCTGACGCAACTGCTCGAACTCCCTGTGTAGCTCCTCTTTGCGGGACTGAAGTGTATACTTCTCCAGGAATAGAATGGAGAACTGACGCCAGGTAAGGGGCGCTACATCAACAGGTCTACGCCTCTCATAGGCCTTCCACCAAGCGAGTGCATCTTCTGAGAACTGGAAGGTGGTAAGTGGGACCCCACTAGCCTCCAATATACCTGTTGTGCGAAGAATCCTCTGACACTTGTCTAAGAAGCCCTGGGCATCCTCGCCCTCAGTACCACCGAAAATCGGAGGACTTTACTAAATCTCTTCAACCTGCGCTGCTCATTGTCTGCCAAAGTTGGGATCACAAAGTCCTGGGCTGGCAATCGGCTGGGCTGGAGCTGCCACCGGTGTCTGAAGCCCCTAGGTAACCTGATCAGGTGTCCGGACAACTGGAGTCTGAGTGACTCCCCGGCCTGAGAAGTAGCGGCAGTAGTAGACATAGCGATTGCCTGTGCAAGACTGGTGCACATCGTCAAATTATGAGCTAGGGTCTCCTGAAGACCCGGAATCACAATAGGAACTGCCGATCCCGCTGGAACATATGCGGCGGGGACCTGATCCTGAAAAATAGGAGGGTCCACATGTACTATCCCAGTTACTGGCGCGGGATTTACCCCTCCCTCTGCCACGGCCTCGACCGCGGCCTCAACCTCTCACTGGTCTAGCTGGTGTCTGGTCACCTTGATCAGTAGTGCGAGTCTTCACCATCTGTAAGAGAATGAAAACAACTGAAGTTTAGTTGCAGGAATCAACAGATTCACATAACAGAAATTGATGCGAGGCTAGAATGCATAGTTTAACATGTAATATACCTTACATTTGAGGTGCGTTAATGATAAAAATACACTTTTTATGTGCTTAATGGAGTTTATTTCATGTGTAGGTGAATTGGATATGGAAACGGAGCTAAAGGGATGCAAATACGTCGAAAATACGCTTAACGGTCAAAGAGGAAACACCCGGGCGATAGCCGGGCGCCAGAGCCCAAAAGCCTGACCCTACCTGGCGTTAGCCAGGCTCCCTACCCTGGCGTTATCCAGGCATTAGGGTTGAAACGCCAGCCCTACCCTAGCGTTAGCCAGGCGCCAGGGTCCAAACGCCCGGGGTCCCAGGTTCAGCCAATTCCGAGTTTTGACGAGTTTAAGTGCTTCCCGGTTGAAATAGAAGTCTTCCACACGTTTAGGGTTCGCCTAAACATATAAATAGACTCCTAAAACACAACTTAAGGAGATGGGGAATCCATTCGAAGGATTCAAGGAGATCAAACCATTGAAGTGCCAAAACATTGATTTCTACATCTTGTATTCATTACTTTATATTTCAATTATGCAATTTATTTTAGTTTTGATTCTTATAAACATGAGTAG
>ML344012.1:0-41071 GCA_005239505.1 Nicotiana paniculata | reverse complement strand
CCTTTAGGATATGAAATTAATTAACTAAAAAAAGATTAAGATATGAATTAACTAAATTAATTTGTTCTTGTTTTATTTGTATAGATGTAACATCGTACTTGGATGTACAATAGGAAGTATCCTAATCGGCGGGGGGTTGCAGGAGGATTTTGTAGAAGGGGTTGATGACTTTATTAGACATGCAATGGAACTTCCACCATACCAAAGTGAAGGATTAATTAGGTGCCCTTGTGTTAGGTGCGATTGTATGAGGTTTGAAAAACCGGAGGAAGTAAGACTTCATCTTTATAGGAAGGGGTTTATAGCGAATTACTTTGTGTGGACTAATCATGGAGAGGTCGATGGTAGCAATGGGAGATTTCATAACATGATTGCGGGTGAAAGTAGTAGGTCAGTGGAGAATACAAATGGTGATTCTAGAATACATGATATGGTTGCAGATGCTTTTGGGATGCAATTTGGGGGTGAGACCAATGAAAATGTTGAACAAACTCCTAATGATGACGCAAAATATTTTTTTGAACAGTTAGAGGAAGCTAGTCGTCCATTAAGGGAAGGAAGTCCACACTCCGAGCTGTCTGTTGCAGTTAGATTACTAAGTATAAAATCTTATTGGAATATTTCTCAAGCAGCCATGGACTCTTTCATTGACCTTATGAGTGAACTAGTTGACCCTAATATCAACTTACCTGGTGATTTCTATAAGGCAAAGAGATTGATTTCTAAGTTAGGACTTTCGTCAATGAGAATTGATTTTTGTGAAGATGGTTGCATGTTATATTATAATTATGATGCAACTTTAAACAGTTGTAAATTTTGCGACAAGCCTCGTTTCAAGAGGCTTTCCAGCGGGAATATGGTCGCTATCAAGGCGATGCATTATTTACCTCTTATACCTAGGTTAAAGAGGTTATATGCTTCGATGAGTTCTGCTTCTCATATGAGATGGCACTTTGAAAATAGAAGACCACCTGGTGTTATGTGTCATCCTTCAGATGGAGAAGCTTGGAAGCACTTTGATAGGACATATCAAGATTTTGCTAGTGAACCAAGGAACATTCGATTAGATCTGTGTGCGGATGGCTTCACGCCTTTTTCTGTATATGCGGCACCATATTCATGTTGGCCTGTCTTTCTTACACCTTATAATATACTACCTGAGTTGTGCATGACTAGTCCATATAT
The DNA here is from genome assembly GCA_005239505.1 of Nicotiana paniculata. Lineage (NCBI taxonomy): Eukaryota > Viridiplantae > Streptophyta > Magnoliopsida > Solanales > Solanaceae > Nicotiana > Nicotiana paniculata. The sequence continues at coordinate 39,886 of ML344012.1, read as the reverse complement.
ATACTTAAATTGTATTACCCGGGTCCACGTAATCTGAAAAGTTTGATTGATGTATATTTGCAACCTTTGATTGATGAGCTAAAACAATTGTGGTACGATGGTGTTGAAACATATGACATATCAACCAAGCAGAATTTCAATTTGCGTGCTAATTTAATGTGGACAATTAACAATTTTTCTGCGTATGGAATGTTGTCTGGGTGGATGACTGCTGGTAAGCTAGGTTGTCCTTACTGCATGAAACATACAAAAGCGTTCACTTTGAAACATGGCCGAAAGCAATCATGGTTTGATTGTCATCGTCAATTCTTGCCTCCTGATCATGAGTTTAGAAGGATGAAAAATGCATTCAAAAAGAATAAAATGGACTATGATTCTCCACCTCCAATACTATCAGGTGAGGAAATTTGGGAGAGGGTCCAGAACTTCAGTAAAGTTACTGAAACTCCACCTTATAGATTCCTCGGATACGACATTACTCATAATTGGACGAAACAAAGTATATTTTGGGAGTTGCCTTATTGGAAGGATAATCTTCTCCGTCACAACCTTGATGTCATGCATATTGAGAAGAATTATTTTGACAATTTGTTCAACACAGTGATGGATGTTAAAGGTAAGACAAAGGATAACCCGAAGGCTAGAATGGACTTACAAGAATATTGCAGGCGGCCTGAATTATACTTGCAGACAGAAAACAATGGTAAGATATTCAAGCCCAAATCAAGTTACACATTCACTTTGGAAGATAGACGGCAAATTTGTGATTGGGTAACGAAGTTGAATATGTCTGAGGGTTATGCGTCGAATCTTGGAAAAAAAGTTGATATGGAGGTAGGGAAGTTGAGCCATTTGAAAAGTCATGACTGTCATGTTTTCATGGAGACCTTAGTGCCTATTGCGTTTTGTGGTTTGCCTGAAAGAATCTGGAAACCCATCACAGAGTTAGTTTGTTTTTCAAAGACTTGTGTTCTTCCACATTAAGGGAAGAAAGGCTAATCCGGATGGATCAGAACATTCGTGTAACATCTACTAAGATGGAAAAGATATTTCCATGTGGTTTTTTTGATGTGATGGAACACCTTCCAATCCACCTTGTACACGAGGCACGACTTGGAGGGCCTGTTCAATACAGATGGATGTATCCCTTTGAGAGGTAATATTATAAGTTTCATGTAACTTTTTTTTTATGTGAATGTTCTTGGCTAACCTGAAAGTATGTAGGACAATTGGCAAATGCAAACAATTTGTTAAGCAAAGGAATAGGATTGAAGGATCTATATGTGAAGCTTATCTTGCAAAGGAAACTTCTCATTTTTGCTCTTATTATTTTGAGATTAAGGTGAGATATGCTAGGAATAGGCCCAATAGGAACACGGTCGGATGTGTGAATGATCCATTATATCCGCCTATGTCCATATTCAATCAACCAGGCCGATGTTCTATGGATGTTAGAAAGAGAAGTTTGAGTGATATGGAGTACAAGTCAGCTACACTTCATGTGTTACTAAATTGTCCCGAAGTTGTACCATTGCTCAAGTAAGTATTGATTTAGTAGTTATCAAAATATAAAATTTAATGTGATTACATCCAATACAACTTCTAAAAATATTTGATGTGTCACAGTCACTTTGTGGGTCAATTTGGCCATGATGCTGTATATACGGGATTTGATACGTGGTTCAAACAATTTGTAAGTTTATCCTTATAATACTCTAACACTATGTAGGTAAACAATGTTTGGGAGTTACGCTAACTTATGAATTTTTGTAACAATATGTAGGTAAATGATCCAAATAATGGTGTAAATCAATTTTTGAAAGATATATCTTGGGGACCTGGGCTTCAGGTCACAACAATGTCTACGTACATTGTGAATGGTTATAAGTTTCATACAGAGGATTGCTCTAAAAATAAAAATAGCAACAACAGCGGGGTGTGGGTTCAAGGAGGTGATGGCAATCAAGTTGGAGATATTGATTATTATGGTGTGCTCAAAGAAATAATTGAACTAGAATATGCAGGTTGGCCATATAAGAAATTGATACTCTTTAGATGCAAGTGGTTTGACCCACATCCAACAAGAGGTACAAAAGTACACAACCAATACCGCATAATTGAGGTTAATCATACGAGGGAGTACGATCGCTATGATCCTTTCATAATTGCACATAATGTTAGGCAAGTGTATTATGCTCCTTATCCATTGCGACGGAGTAAGTCCGATTGGTAGGTTGTAATTAAAACTAAGCCTGTAGGTAGGGTGGAAGTCGAGAATGTATTAGATGTTGCTTATCAAAACTATGTCTCCAGTGTTCACCAAATAGTGGACAAACTTTTAGAAAATGATTTGGAACATCCTGCACACATATTGGAAGAAGTTGATATAGATGAAGTAACAATTATAGAAAATGAGGAAGTAGAATCAACTGATGAAGCTCAAACTAGTGAGGAAGAAGAATTCTCGGACGAGGAACAATACGTCGATGAGCTTTAAAAAGTTGGTTTCTTTAATAACTCTCGTTTTATAGCTAGTTTCTTATATGTTTCAATCTAAATATGTATTATATTATGCAGATGACAAGCAAGGATCGAGGTAACGATGACCCTACTGGTTCTCGGGGTCGACAAAAGGCTAGTAAGGGAAAGAGGAGGGTACAAGATAATCCTCCATCTTTTCCACCCTCTTCAGAGATGCCGATGCCTGCGCCTATGTCTTATCCTCCACCCGATGGCTATTATGAGGTGCCACAGCATCACCAGCCCTACGTCTTTGTGCAGACACCGGGTCTTTCATCACAGGGCCATAGGACTGTACGTCCGTCATACAGTCCAGCTGCCTCACGACCACATGGATCACATCCATCCGTGTCACAGCCACGGGGGTCACAACCATCAGTGTCACAGCCAATTGCGGTCTATCCATCTATGTCGCAGTCACAGGGATCAGAGCCATCTTCATCAGAGACTCCATCTATTTCAGGCCTTCGCCTGCGAGATAGTAGATCTGACCCCCCTACACCTTCCACACATGCGTCTAATTTACGAGTTTCGGACAATGATGCTGATGATGACGAGGAGGTGCATCATGATCAGTATGGCAGGATCATCATAGTCCCTAAGGGTGATGGGTAAGAGTAATTTATTATTTTATACAATCTGTACTAAGATATTAATGTGTTCTCCATTTTTGTTAAATTTCAGGTTCATCCCGAGTAATATTACTACGAGGATAATCACCAAAGCCACCAGAAAGCTTTATGATGCACCCTATACGAGTTGGAGTGAATTCCCATTCACGCTGAAGGAGCAAATTTTCAATGAATTAAGGTATAAATATTATTTTAAGTAGTATAATTATTTATATTTATGATATTTCCATATAATATTTAACTTTTGAAATACAGAGCAAGTGTGTATGGGAACACCGCTATAGCGCGGATGTGGCTGCAAATTTTAACCTCAAAGCTCGGAAGCGGTTGTCGCATAGTTTCTCCAAAGCAAGATAGTTCAACAAGAAACCTAACTGGTTGCTTCAACATTTATGGGAGGATTTGCAAAGGCAATGGCTTACCGCAACCTTCTTACAGAAGAACGAAAAAGAAAGAAAGCTCGCGCATCCGAGAAAGAAGGGTCCTTGCACACTGGAGGTGCGATCAGCCAAGGGACAATAAAAAGAAGATTGGTACGTAATTGATTAATTTATTTTAATTTTCAAAGTATATCTATTCTGTTTATTAACTAAAATTTATGAGTTTCAGGAAAAGAAGTTGGGGCGTCCGATGAAGCAAGATGAGTTATTCAAGGAGACTCATATTATCAAGAAGAAGAAAGAGACGGATCAAGAAAGGTGAGTCAAGGGCCGAGCCTCGATTGTACATGTAAGTTTTCATTTTTCATTAAGTATTTTGATTTACACTTATATAAATTTTGAAATACTAATTCAATGTAATTTTTCTTATAGGATCGCTTCACAGCTCACGTGGAGGAATTCATACGCAGTCAGCCACCTAATGAGTCGGGCGAGGCAATCCAACTTATGAGGATGCTGAAAGAATATGGATGGAGGCTATTGGCGGTGCAAAATATGGGAAGGTATACGAGCTTCCTACTAAGAAGTTCCAATGCTATCACTGTGGAATGCAAGGAATAGGGACTTCCTCGCAAGGCGAGCAACTTCATGGGGAGAGCCTCTCCGCTATGCGGGAGAGTGTGACAAAGCTCACATCTGAGCTAGAAGCTGTCAAGGAAAGAGAAAATCTTGGAGATGCTCAGTACGTTGGCATGCAAGCTCAGTACCATGGCATGCAAGCTCAAGTCAAAGCTCTCCTAGCTTCTGGAGCTTTTCCGATTCCCCGGTCTCGCGAGTCATCGTCAGAGGAATCAACTTGAACGTGAGCGTTCCCCCCGTCCTCCCCGTGCTAGTTCCTCCCATCTTCCCCATGATCGTTATTCTCGTCCTCCTCAAAATGACCCTTCTCATTACCGTCTTGATAATGAAGCTTCATCAGACGATGATGATAATGATGTTGAATGAAACAATCCTTGAGTACTTTTATATACTTTGAACAAGACAATATAACTTTGGTCCGTTTTCGAATGGGCTTGTAATAAGTATTAACTTAGTTTTGTTAGTTTAATGTGTTAGTTCTATTGAACTTTATACTTTGTTGGTTTTAATATTGGTTTTAATGTTGTTGTTGTTGTTGTTGTTGTTGTTGTTGTGTTGTTGTAGTTCGTATTGTTGTTGTGTTGTTGTAGTTCGTATTATTGTTGTGTTGTTGTAGTTTGTATTGTTGTTGTAGTTCGTATTGTTGTTGTTGTTATTGTAATAGAATTTGGTATGCTGGCAGGTGGTGTAGCTGCCAAAATAGGCAGTTTCTGCCAGAATAATACCCAGAAAAGCGACCAACTTTGGTCGCTATTCTATAAAAAAAAAATTCCTGGGCAATAGCGACCTAAGTTGGTCGCTCAATAACTCAGATTTCCAGTATAGCGGCCAACTTTGGTCGCTATTCTATTAAAAAATATTTTTTCTGAAAATTGGCGACCAATGTTGGTCGCTTAATTAATAAAAAAAATTAAATTATTGGAATTAGCGACCAATTGTGATCGCTTTTTGTTAAAAAAAATTAAAAAAATTATAGAATAACGACCAACTTTGGTCACTATTTTTCAAATTTAAAAAACTTATATTTTCTTTACAGACCAAAGTTGGTCGCTATATTTTGTATAATAATAAATAAATAAATAACGTAATTTAAAAATAGAGATCAACTTTGGTCGCTAAATTTATATTATTAAAATAATATAGCGACCAAAGTTGGTCGCTTTTTTTGATACCGGAATATTTGGTCCTTTTAACTTAGAGACCAAAGTTGGTCGCTAATTAGCGACCAACTTTGTTTCCTAAATTAAAGAGACCAACGAAAAAGCGACCAAGTCATTTTGGATGCCTTTTGATCGCTTTTGCACTGTTTAGCGACCAAAGTTGATCGCTTTTCATGGTCATTTTTTTCCCATTTTTAGTAGTGTTTATTAGAGGAGACTTTGATTTTGAAATGAAATATTTTTACTAATAAAGAGCAGAAGCCCTCTAAGCAATCTTGGTTAGCCTCTTTATCACAAGACGGAGAGGAAAAATGTGGTGAGTTGTAACTCTGTAGGGAAATTAAAAAGGAAAGCAACAACAAGACAGGTGACCACAACTATCAGAATATGCTCATTTCCAGCTAAACATTCAATTCTGGCATTTGGCTGGTCTATTGTTTGCACTCACTGGGCTTTGGTGTAAATGATTGCCATTTTATGTTTTGAAGAATTAGCCTCAATAGCCGCCCATCTAATCGCTTAAACTAAAATCAGTTGAGGTATAATATATACATAATTTATGTATTATATATGTATAATTATATATAATGAATATATAATCTATGTATATGGCTAGAAAAAGTAAACAATGAATATAATCGGCTATTTGTGTAAAAATCCCTTTTGTTTTCTCATTTCTCTCTCTTCTTCTCTTGATAATTTAATTTGCATATGCTCAAGAGCTTTTTTTTAATTATGTCTTCTTTTGCAGTATAAGAAGAGAATATATTCGAAGTAGCTCGTTAATCTACGTTATTACTTAATAGGTTTTTCAGTTTTCAGAAGATTAGAAATAAAATTAATCCTTTTGTTAGAAAAATGTTACTTTATCGATTGCGAATGGGTTTTTAAAGGAGTTTAAGAAGTTATGGACTACGACAACCATTTCCTTAATTAAGATTTTGGATTGCATGCATTCTTCTGCGCACTTTTATTTTTTGGCGTGGGATTTGTATTATCACTGGTCTACTAAAAAATGGCCCATTTTCGACGAAAAAAAGTAGTCGAAATTTCCGACGGAATCGGTCGAAAATACATAAAATATATTTTTCAATTTTTAATAATAGTTACGACTAATATTCCGTCTATATCCGTCGTAAACTTTGGCGAAAAATTTCGCGTCACTGTTAGCGATCAATTCGCTCGGAAATGTTTAATAAAATGAGGTTGACTACTTTGACCAAATTACCGACCGAATCGGTCGGAGAGTTTTTAAAAAAACCTTACCGGCGACTCCCTTTCTTTTCCTTTCCCTCTTTTCTTCCTTCTCTCTTCTCTCTCACCAAACTCCCCCCACCCAAATCCGCCGCTGCCATCAACCAGCAGCGCTCGCCGGCGCCGACCCTTCACTGTCAGGGAAGTTTCCCTCATCTGATTCCATGGTTTTTTAGTGTTTTTCACTGCTCCAATAGTTTAAAAGTTAATTCTCCAATAACTGAAAATCTAATTAAGGTAAATTTAATATTGCAGCTAGAACAGACTTTACTTTATATTCTGCACAAATTTTAGAAATAACTTGTGAATATTTGCTTCAAAGAGAAAGTTTTATCGATAAAAAAGCCACAAAGCTCGTTTTTCTTTTTATGATTTCATCGGTATTTGTTGTTTCCTTTTAAACTTATTTCTGGTTTGATCTGGATTAGACTTCACTCTCTGATTGTTTTTATTATACAACTTGCAAATCAGATATATGTTCCACCATTTATTACTAGTTGTTTAGTTAAGATTAATTGTTGCTTTTCTTTATGCCATTAGATTGGTATATAAGGGAAGTTGCGGAGGTAGAGCTTGAACTTGCATGTGTAGGCTATTGAATTTTTCTAAAAAATATATATAGTACTCCATAATAATATATATAGGTTGTTTTATCCAGAGGGTTCCAAGTTAGTGTAGGAGCTACGTGACTAAGAGCAAGGTAATTCAATTGGCTCAATTGGCTTGAGAAGTAATACTGTAACAAGTTAGTGTAGGAGCTACTTGACTGAGAGTAAAGTTGTATCTGACATACTCTAACAATAAGATTCAGAAGTCCAAAACCAGTTAACATTAAGGAATCTTTGTTTGCAATTAAAAATTTTAAAATTTTAAGATGTTCTTTAATTATGTATATGTTAACTTTAATGTAGATTTTTTCCATCCTTTTCAGACTACACATTTGGTTATGGATTCTTTGAAGTCATTTTATCATGAGCCGTGGACTTTTTGGAGAAAGATACCGTACAACATTAGAGAGAAAATATGGAATCAATTTAGGATAAAAATTAATTATATTTATTTAATAATTATCGTCTTCATCTAATATTACTTTTTTATATTGCAGACAAAGTGTAAATGGCATTCTCAGCATCAAAATAAAATAAATAGTTTTTTCGAGAAGAAAGCTGCTATAAGGATTAAAGATACTATGTTCGCTGCTCGAAATTCCGGTAAAATGCCGGACGGGTTAAGAAAAGATGTTTGGGATAAACTTCTTGAGAAATGGAATACCGGAATGGAAGGCAAAGAGTGAACAAGCAAAGGCAAACTGTGCCTCTAGTAAAGGTGGCTTGTTGCACACAGGAGGTTCGATTACTTTTTCGACCCATAAATGAAGATTGGTAATTACTTATAAAAATTTTCTTAGTTTTACATATAGAATTTTACATTTGTAATGTCTAACTCATACTTTTTGTTATGAAGGAAAACGAAAGAGGGCGAGATATGAGTCACGTTGAGGTCTTCGAGGAGTTGCATAAGAAAAAGAAGGATGGTACAAGAGAACAGTGGGTGGAGACGCGTGCGTCAGACACATTTGTAAAATTCTAACTTCATAATCATTTATGGTTTATTAATATTACTTTGTTTATATAATAGTTATGTTTTTCATTTCAGGGAGATTATCATAAAAGGTTGGAAGAATGGCAATGAATTGAGCCTCCTTCAACTCAACCAACACCTGATGATATGGTTTCATTGTGGACAAAGGCTAAGGCTGTAATGTGGACTGTAATGTAAGGCTGATGATATGGTTTCCTCCCCCAATGGAATGAGCACAACAAAGTTCTAATACCACCATTGAAAAGAAAAAGAAACTAATCAAGATGTGCCAAAATACAAGTTACATATTAATTTACATTGTATCTCTTACAAATTTCATAAATCCTTCAAGGTCTGGAGAAATTTTCGTTGGTGGTGGCGGAAAAGAAGTTTGTTCATCACCGCTTCCGGGCGAAGCAGCATCCTCCGCAAATTCAGCTAGCATTTCTTCGTAAGCTTCGTCTACCTCTAGTTGTGATTCAGCAAGTCCAAAGTTTCATCGTTCCAAACTGATCCAATCTCTGAAAAGTACTGATTTTTTTAAGTTCTCCCTCATAGACGCTCTATAATCACCAAGTTGAAGTCTTGCTTGACTGAAAGCGCTCTTCGATGCCACTGTTGAAGCTTAAATAGTTAAAATGTATAGAGCCATCCTTGAAAGAATCGGAAAGTATTTTTCTTTGTCCTTCCACCATTCCAAAATATTAAAGGAGCCATCCGGATTCACTTCCTCAATTCCCGGCGACAAATAAGCTTCAAGATCATTTAGTTGTGAACAATCACTAGTGCTGGAACCTTGAGAACCCCCGAAATCTATATTTTCATCATCATTTTCCTCATCATTTTCATCAAAAGTTGGATTACCATAAAGAGCATTCATATATTCATGGTTTAATTGTTCACCTAGTGCAATATCGTGGTAAAATTGACTAACAGTAAATTGTAATAAAGTATTATCGCTATCAAGAATAGTGATGCGTGGCTATAATTCATGATTTAACACATTATGTACCTCACATTTTACGTGCTTTAATGATAAAATATATTTTATTTGAGCGTAATAGAGTTTATTTTATGTGTAGGTGAATTAGATATGGAAGCGGAGCTAAATGGATGCTTAAACGTCGAAAGTGCGCGTGGAAATGGTGAAAAGGAGAAGCCAGGCAAAAGCCAGCTCGACCAGGCTTTAGCCTGGCGAGGCCAGCCTAAAGCCAGGGTCCAGATCCGGCTTTCCAAGTATTAAACACTTTTCCGACGTAGGAGTGACTTACACGTTTAGGCTTATTCCAACCATATAAATATACCCAAAAAACACAACTTTGAAGGACTTTTGCCATTGGAGACAAGAGGAGATCGTGGAACACTACTCGGGAGTTCAAAACATTGATTTTTACATCTCTTATTCCTTACTCTGTAATTTAATTGTGCAATTTACTTTGGATTTGATTACTATGAGTATGAGGATCTAAACTCCTAATATAGGGTTTTGATGGAACCTATTGAAGGATGAAATTCTCGTTATGTTAATATGGATTTCCCATAGCTTTCTATATATTTGTTCAACTATATGCTTGTTGTTGTTGATTGAATGACCCTCAATTAGATGTGCCTATTTAGTATGTATTACTAGGGAGAGAGTGCATATTTAGGTAGTTGTTTAACAACATCACTCCCGACGTATATGAGGGATCAATAACGAAGGGTTTAAAGGTAGGATTAGGGATAACGAAACCTTGGGTGCGATCTAAGTGAGTTGTAATTAAGGCTATCTAGCGTAACTCGGGAGAGTATGTCTAGTATATTGTTGTAATTACTCGGGAGAGATTTACGACAGTCAGAGTGATCATGATCGATAGAGAAGTTTAGGCAAATTTTTACCAAACATAGCTGGAAGGCATTCCAACAATAGGGAAAATCACAACCTTAGATCATTCATATTATTGCTTACAACCCGTTCTTAGTTATCTCTTAGTTACTATAGTTTCATTAAGTAATAGTTAGTAGAAAACCAACCATTTGTTATTTAAATATCTGTAGAAGTTGATTACGTGAAATTGTGTGAGTCTAATAGCAGTAATTGATAGGTTAATTTCCTGTGAGATTCGACTCTGGACTTAATATTCAGAATATATTTGTAGCGGCCGCTTAGTTCTTTTTATAAGGCATAGTTGGGCATGATCAAATTTTGGCGCAGTTGCCGGGAAATTAGCGGTGTTATCAATTACAGTTAAAAGAAGTATAAAAATTCTTAGTGTAGTCAATTTTCTTCACTTTCAATCAACTACATTGAAATTTTAACGTTTGTAATCTTGGGTGTTACAGGTGCATGCCTAGAAACTCCTCAAGAACTGGTGAAGTGTGTGAAGCATTATCAGATCCTGAGAAAGTCTTCAAGGCCTTGAATCGGGGAAACAGGAAAATCAAACAACAACAAAACTTAACTAAACAACTTGCACCAGACATGACAGATCTGGTAAACAACAGGGATAATGGGGATAACGTGGAGGACCAAAATGAGCAGGTGGTGGCGCCTCTTGTGCCAGAGGCTGCTTTGTATGACTGGGCACAACCCATAACAGACAATTTAGCCACCGTGATTGTAGTCCCGCAGATACAGGCTGATTCATTCCAAATCACAAACAATATGTTGCATTTGTTGCAAACCAAGGGACTATTCTCGGGGGTCATACATTGAAGATCCTCAACATCACTTAAAGAATTTCTTGTCAATCTGTCAAACACAAAGACAACACAACGTGACTCCGGAAGCAATAAAGCTATTGTTGTTTCCATTCTCTGTGACAGGAACAACTCAGACTTGGCTCAATTCACTCCTCATAAATTCCATCACTACTTGGGAGGAATTAATCAAGCAATTCGTGAACAAATTTCATCCACCGAACAAGACCTCTCAGCAAATTGATGAAATCTTGAGCTTCAGACAGAAACCAACAGAAACATTGCAAGAGACGTGGGAAAGATTCAAAGGGCTGTTGGTTTTATGTCCACACCATGGTATTCCTGAGCAGATGTTGGGGAAGAGGTTCTACATGGGTCTAGCAGATAGTGTGAAGGCTAATGTTGATGCTTCAGCCAGTGGAGCATTCTTGAGTAAAACATTCATAGAGAGCAAGATCATGCTCGACAAGATGGCACAGAATTCGAGATGGACCACCAGAAACGCTCCCATCACTCCTGTGGTCCACTCTATGGCTTTAGATCTAGCTAATCTATAGCTGAAAATATGGCCACACTAATGACACAAATGAGGATCCTCACTAAAAAGGTTGAAGAATCAGGTCAGAAACAACGGGTGCACATAGTCGATACAACCAATGGGGGATTATGTACATCTTGAATTAGTCAGCCATTTGGTGGCCCGTGGAGTGCTGAAGGTGATCACCAACACTATCCGGATAACATGAATTATGTGTCCAACTATGGGGACAGAGACCAAGTGGTCAGAATTGGAGTCAGCAGAATCAACAATACAGGCCAGCCCCGCAGCAGCACAATAATAACAATAATATGGGGGACGTGCGACAACAAGGCAATATGGTGCCTTACCAATGGCAAAAGGGCTACAACAATCAGAATCAGCAGCAGGGTTATCATACACCTCAATAGCAACACAATGGGAGACAAGAAGATGGGTTCGCTGGACTCGAGGGAATTATGCAACAAGTTATTGGGTCCAATGCAAAAATAACTGAAAGAGTAGACTCACACGAGTCAACTATAAAGAATATTGAGGTCCAATTGGGTTAGATTTTGATGGCTCTAAATAATCGTCCTCATGGGACGTTACATGCAGACACACAGATAAATCCAATGGAGCAGGGCCCGAAACAGCTAATAGCAGTGAGTCTACGAAATGGTAGAGACCTAGACTTGGAGCAAGAGATAGCTCGCGAAAGTAGACCTACTGAGACACTTGTGCCAGTGCCAATTGAGATAGATGATTCAGCAGGGTTGAGTGAAGTGACAGTACAACATGCCCAGGAAGATGTCAGCAAAGAAAAACAGGCTGAGAAAGAGGTTGAGATAGCGCAGGAACAGGTGATGGAGGCAGTGCCTGAACAAGAGAAAAACCAAATCACAGGAAATAAACGACCTCCAACACCATTCCCACAGATATTGGCCAAATATCAAAAAGATGAGCAATATAAGAAGTTCTTGGAGATGTTGAAGCAAATTCAGATAAATATTCCATTGAATGATGCTTTAAATGAGATGCCTGGTTATGCAAAAATGATGAAGGACTTGATGTCCCGCAAGTTTGACTTCCAAGACTTGGCCACATTTACTCAAACTCAGACTTGCAGTGCTATTGTGACGAGACCCATTGCTAGAAGTTGTCTTACCCAGGGAGTTTCACAATTCCTTGCACTATAGGTAACTTTGCATTTTGTAAGGCACTGTGATTTGGGGGAAAGCATAAATCTTATGCCCCTGGCTATCTATAAAAGGCTCGGGATTGGAAGAGTTAGACCCACGTCCATGTTATTGCAGCTGGCTGACAGGACATTAAAGAGACCCTCTAGCATTTTAGATGATGTGTTGGTGCAGGTTGAGAAATTTATGTTCCCAGCAGATTTTGTCATTCTGGATTGTCGGGTTGATGAGGAAATTCCCATAATTTTGGGAAGACCATTCTTGGCCACGGGGATAGCTCTAATTGAATGCGAAACTGGAGAGCTCAAGATGAGATTAAATGATGAGGAAATAACATTCAACGTGCAGATATCTATGAGGCGACCAAGTGAATTCTCCAATTGCTCTTTAATACATGTCGTGGATGTAATCTTGGAAGAGGATGATGAGAAATTGAACATTGAGGATCCTTTAGCAGCTTGTCTCATGAACCTAGATGAGGTTAATGGTAAAGAATTGGCAGAATGGGTGCTTACTCTTGAGGGAAAAGGTTTTTGGAAGAGACCATTCGAATTTGAGCCCCTGCACTTAGAGGAAATGAAAACTCCTCCAGCCAAGCCATCCATAGAAGAACCACCACAGTCGGAGTTGAAGCCACTGCCCGCCTATCTCAAGTATGATTCTTAGGACCTAACTCAACATTACCTGTTATTATCTCATCTAGTTTATCAGATGTGCAGGCAGAATAACTTTTGCAGGTGCTGACAGAGTGCAAGACTGCAATTGGGTGGACCATGGAAAATATCAAGGGGATCAGCCCGACCTTCTGTATGCATAAAATTCTACTGAAAGATGGTCACACACCTTCTAGAGAACAACAAAGAAGGTTGAACCCCAACATGAAAGAAGTGATTAAGTGGTTAGATGCGGAAATCATATTCCCCATCTATGACAGCAACTGGGTTAGCCCAGTTCAGTTTGAGCCAATGCAAGAGGCAAAGGACGAGGTAAATGAGCGCTATATTCTGAAATGTTCAAGGTCATCTAGGCAAAGTGACACTCCTCCGTTGAAAGCCAAAAAGTGCATAAAGAATCATTTAATTCTTGGTTCGCAACAATTTGTATCACCCCAAGAGCATGATCATAGAGCAGAATCAAAACTTGGGGTCCAATTCATAAGTTCAAAGTGGAGACAAAAGGATCATGGAAAGCAAAGCTATTGAAAGGATGCAACAACAAACCAGATGGCTGGAATTAAGTGTGAGGTACCCGTACGAAGGACCAGGACTGGGGAGAAGTCTGAGTACCCAACTGCTAGTGCTTCGGCCTTTGGCCTACCAGGGAGTTTCTTTTAGCCTCTTATTAGTTATGGTGTGGATTGGGGACAATGCACAATTTTAAGTGTGAGGTGAGGAGATTGTCTGTGTGACATTCTATGCTATTTTAGCTGTGTTATTTTAATTGAATTATATATATATATATATAACGGAAATATGTTGGACTCTTCCCGACGATGGATCTCCTAGACAAGTTTTCTTGAGGGAAGTAAGTCTATAGAAGATACCAAAAAGATTTTTTTAGGTAGTGTATTAATTCCCCCTTGGTTTTTCTTTGGTCTGCGGTTCTTTTCCAAGGGTTTTTAGTTGAACCGGGTGTAGGTAGTTTTAATTTTTAGGAGTAGGAGTCCATGATGACTATGCATTTAATCGCAACAATATCTCTGAGTTTGTGATGCCTTGAGAATAGTCAATACTCTGGTTGTGACGCTTAGACTCAATTTTTGACTCTAGAATAAATACCTTAAATCGTGGATTCTTAAATTTTCTTAACTGCTTTGACTGGAGTGTCGTGATAAAACCAATCCTGAATGAGTTTGTGTCATGTCTGTGTGAGGTTTGTATGTATTCTGTGCAATGCATTTGATGTCTAGAACTTGCCCAGTGTGTGTGCAAAGCGAAATAGTAGTCTTGTTCAGTCTGAGAAGTGATATAGGCAGTTCTTTCTTAAGCCAAATATATATAGAGTACCCACCTAAATATGATGTGTCGCAGTTAACCCCGTTGAGCTTATAATCCTGTTTCTTTGGTAACCACATTACAAGTCGTACCCATTTGTTTGAATCGACCATGTATTTGAACCTTGTCACCTCTCATGAGCACTTGAATTGTGATGAAGTATGAAAAAGTTAAAGTGTGGGGTGGTGGGTTGGCTTTTGAGTGGAACAAGTGAAATAAGGAGAAAAGTGCATCGTTTGAAAAAAAAAAGGAAATGTGTCAATAAGAGCCATTTGGGAAGAGAAAGAAAAAAAGAGAGAAGATATTGATATAATAGTTGTAGTGTATGAAATCCTGATGGTGATGGCTATTGATATACTGGTGCTTAAAGAAGTAGGGAAAAAATATAGTGAAGTTAAGGTGGATTTTTGGTTTGACATAAGTATGGGTTGAAGGTTAAAGTGTTTGTATTAAAGTGCTTAAGGGAGGTGTAATAACTCTTATATCTAATTGTGTCCTACCTATCCCGCAACCTACATTACAACCAATGAAAGTCCTATTTGATATTAGACTGAGTGAACTTGATTAGTGGAGTATGACACTAAGGGAAAGCTTATGGTACGTCATTTAGGGCATATGAATGTTATTTCTGAGAGCGAGTGAATTTTTTCTATCTTGAGTTCCTATGTTATTAAAATTCATGGTGTGTGGAACTAAGCTGTTTGATTGGGTGAGGGCACATGATTCATAAAGGGAAGGTAATGTTGTTGACCTTCATGTTAGAATAAGTAAGTGAATTGTAAATAAAGCATGGTATTTGTGAGTCAGTTATTGAGGCGAGGATGTCACACCTTTATGCTTAAACTATTTTAAAAGTTCTTGGTATAACGAGTTAAGGGAATTGCTTAATAAGTTGTGTTCATGAGTGTAGTTTAATTGCTCGAGGACGAGAAAATGTTTAAGTGTGGGGTATTGATGTGTGTCTATAATTCATGATTTAACGCATTATGTGCCTCGCATTTTACGTGCTTTAATGGTAAAAATACACTTTGTTTGAGCGTAATGGAGTTTATTTTATGTGTAGGTGAATTAAAGATGGAAGTCGAGCTAAATGGATGCTTAAACGTCGAAAGTGCGCGTGAATATGGTGAAAAGGAGAAGCCAAGCAAAAGCCAGCTCGACCAGGCTTTAGCCTGGCTTTTTCCTGGCGAGGCCATCTTAAAGCCAGGGTCCAGATCCGACTTTCCAAGTATTAAACACTTTCCCGGCGTAACTAGGAGTAACTTACACGTTTAGGGCTTATTCCAACCATATAAATAGACCCCAAAAAACACAACTATGAAGGACTTTTTCCATTTGAGACAAGAGGAGATCGTGGAAACCTACTCGGGAGTTCAAAACCGTGATTTTTACATCCCTTATTCCTTACTCTGTATTTTAATTATGCAATTTACTTTGGATTTGATTACTATGAGTATGATGAGCTAAACTTCTAATCTAGGGTTTTGATTGAACCTATTGAAGGATAAAATTCTCATTATGCTAATATAGATTTGCCATAACTTTCTCTCTATTTGTTCAACTATATGCTTGTTGTTGTTGATTGAAGGGCCCTCAATTAGTTGTGCCTATTTAGTATGTATTACTCAGGAGACAGTGCATATTTAGGTAGTTGTTGAACAATATCACTCCCGGCGTATATGAGGGATCAATAACGAAGGGTTTAAAGGTGGGATTAGGGATAACGAAACCTTGTGTGCGATCTAATTGAGCTGTAATTAAAGCTAGCTAGCGTAACTCGGGAGAGTATGTCTAGTTTATTGTCGTAATTACTCGGGAGAGATTTACGACAGTCAGAGTGCTCGTGATTGATAGAGAAGTTTAGGCAAATTTAAACCAAACATAGCAGGAAGGGATTCCAACAATAAGGGAAATCATAACCTTAGATCATTCCTATTATTGTCTACAACCCGTTCTTATTTAGCTCTTAGTTACTATAGTTTCATTAAGTAATAGTTAGTAGAAAACCAACCATTTGTTATTTAAATATCTGTGGAAGTTGATTACGTGAAATTGTGTAAGTCTGGTAGCAGTAATTGATAGGTTAATTCCCTATGGGATTCAACTCTGGACTTAATATTCAGAATATATGTGCAGCAACCGCTTAGTCCTTTTTATAAGGCATAGTTGGGCGTGATCAAATAGCAGGTGTAGGACGGGTAACATGTTTGGGTCGGGGAGCCGGGGGAAGTGGAGGAGGAACAGCTTGTCCACTAGATTCACCAGTCTTGGATTTTCCCTTACTTTTACTAAATATTTTTATCAAAGAATAGGCCATATTAATTATAATTATACAAAGTAAAACAAACAAAACTATAATATTAAAACCTAAGAGTTGGAACGAGTTTACCGAATTGACGAACAACTTGTTGAAAATTAAATATCGTTGAAGACTTGAATACTTCAATTCACCAACTTCACAATTTTTCACAAATTGCAACAATAAAGTAAGCAATTATAGAAGAAAATTAGAGAGATATTGAGAGAGGTTGACGATTTTGTGAGAAAAATGAAAGAATGAGAGGTATTTATAGTTGAAAATAGAGAAAAAGTATAATTATAAAAAGTTTGGGGTGAAAACAAAGTTGGGGGGAGGGGGGAAGCGTTAAATGGCTATTTTAGAAACTTTTATAACGGCTAGAAAAAAATCAGGGGTTAAAATTTTTTTTTAAAAAAAAAATTATCGTTGGGCCCGTTTGAGCCCACTTAGGATTGGTCAAATCAGCCCACTTAACAGCCGGTCCCGAGCCCAAACGATCCCGGTCTCGCGGGCCTTTATCAAGGGACCGGCCCACCTGGAAGCCCACTCCCACCCGATCCCGGTTCCCGTAACAGAGGCAGCGGGTGGAGTAAACAAAGGCAGAGTCTACGGACTAGGAGTACGTCGACCTACAGGTCATCCAAACCCACTCTTAGCCAATTCTTCTTCTTCTCAAAATCAAGAACAAATGGAAGATATGAGAAGAAAAATTCGTGATTTGAAGCAACAATTGGACTCCCAATACGGAGCAGAAATTCATGAGAAAATATAGGCGTGATTTATCTGATGATGAAGATGAACAGGCTGAATATGATGTGTAGTAGTTTAGTTGTGATGTTTTTGTTGATTGGTAAACTTGATTGTGAGAGACAACTTCATGTAATGTTTTTAAACTTGAATGTGGGCTACTATTTGGATGTTTTTATGCCGAAAATTGTTAGGTTTAATGGTTGGTATTGTTGGTTTAAGTTGTGTTAATGGTTGGCATTGTTGGTTTAGATTGTGTTAATGTATTGTTGGTTTAGATTGTGTTAATGTATTATTGGTTGGAATTATTGTATTAACGTATCGTTGGTTTAGATTGTGTTAATATATTGTTGATTGGTATTATTGTATTGTAATAGTTTGCAAGGTGGTGTAGCTCGAAATTGGGCAGAATTCTGCCCAGTTTTATACAAAATTCCAACTAAATTCCGACAGAAACGATCGGACAGCTGCCAAGATTTAACCATAAAATTCCCAGATTTTCGACCGATTCGGTCGGAATTTTTAAAAAATAATATTCAGTTGTTTTGTACGGATTCCGTCAGAAAATAAACTTAATTTAATTTTTAATTATTAATTTTTGACCGATTCGATGGGTAATTTAAAAAATATAATAGTCAATAGTTTTAAACGGATTCCGTCGGAAGTTAAATAAAATTTAATTTTTAATTATTAGTTACCGACCGATACGGTCGGAAATGATATACTAATTACTTTTAAATAAATAAATATTTTATGTGTATTATTACGGCTAATTCAGTCAGTAATTCAGTCGGTAAACTCCGACCACTTTGGTCGGAACCGTGAAATATTTGGTCGTCTGACCTTTTGAATTTTGTGACCACTTTGGTCGGAAATCACTGAGGATTCGGTCGGAAATTGTTTTCCGACCGATTTTTTTCCGACTGACCAATTTTGGTTGGAAAGTAGTCGGAAATACGTGATTTCCGACTGAATTTTGACCGTTTTGGCAGTCGAAAATCTGCCCTTTTCCAGTAGTGATATTTTCTCTCAGAATGTTTATAAATCAGATAACAATTAAGTTTGTACGCGGTTTTAAGGATACATGCATTAATTCAACACAAATAATCAAGAATAATAGTTAAACGAGTTAAAGACAAAGTAAACAATCAAATCAGTTGTAATATTATGGCCTAGCCCAGACCTAGGTTGAGCAGTAATTTAGCCCTTGATCGGACCCTTGGTTCAAGCCCAGTGGTGAATGAAGAATAGAACAATTAAATAAGAGCTTTAGCAGTAGCTAGAAAACAGAAAATGAATTTGTATTTCTTTGATTCGCGTGTTACAACGTGTCTTACAAAAGAAAATTTTCACATTTATATAGTAGGAGAGTTTCATCCCCTAGCATCTAAACAAGGTAAAAATCTTCATTTCTCGTTAATCACTGATCCATAACCAACATCGAGCAAGATTTGCACTGTTATATCCGGTTAGATATGAATACCACGGCCCTCTATCCGTTGTGCGTAATCGTTTATCATGTTTTTTGAGGTTTTATAACTCATTTTAGGTCCGAGGAATGTCGATTTATTATGCCCGATGATGATCACATCGTTCACCTTCCATAGGTCTCGATATGAAGGGCTCCTATCCTCGATTTCGATCTTGTGCGTCTACGCCCTTCTTCCGTTTTTCTTCCCCGGGAAATCGGGGTATGCATTACCCTCGATTTTACCCGTATACAGATAGTCTCCTCATTTTTTGGAGAGTAGGTTTGCCAAAACAATGAAAAAATATAGATGAACCCCGATACCTTTCTTCGTACATTACCACCAAGATAATGGGTAAATCGAAACGCTCCATCAGCCGCGTCGTTCTTACTTAGGACATGTGTCAGTCACTGGCAGCTTGCCTTCGAATGTGAAACGTCGCGTATTGATTGTTTCCCCCCTTATAAAAGCTTCAACCTTTTTCACTTCTTCCACTTTTCGATTCTAGACTTTACCCTCGAACTTTCTAATTAACGGCTTTTAACTTCTCCAAATCTCTTCTTGTTGTTCGTTGAGCCTTCATATCTTTATCTTCGATCCCTGTGCATCTTCTTTGAACCTTCAACCCTTTTGTTAGAAAAGTGTGACTTCATCGGTTACGAATGGGTTTTTAAAGGAGTTTAAAATGTTATATATGGAATACGACAACCATTTCCTTAAGATTTTGGATTGTATGCATTCTTTCACGCCTCTTTTTTGGGCGCGGGATCTGTATTATCGCTGGACATTTTCTATCAGAAAAATGAGGAAGATCAAATTAAAAATAATTTGTTGTTTAAACCTCTTGAAGCCAAAAAAGAAAAAACATATGACAGAAATGAAAATTTTATCATCGGAACAATGATTGGACCAATACCAACTGTTACGCGGTGTCTTCCTCAGATGTCTTAGAAGGGCGACGTAAGGCAAAGCAACCGATTTTTGTATGATTAGTTTTCGCCAACCAAAAGCCCCCTCCGCACGCTAGACTAGATTGTCAGTCCCGTGCAGGAAAGCCAATATCAAGATCGCAATTTGCAACGAATGAACTGAAAAGAGAATTGGGATAGCTTAGCTAACCTGTCCAACATCTGGTCAATGAAAGGCAAGGGGAAGTGGTCCTTCCAGGTGGCTGTGTTCGGTTTTCGATAGTCCATGCAAATCCGCCATCCCGTGACTGTACTAGTTGATATCAACTCGTTCTTTTTATTTTGTACGACCGTCATTCCTCCCTTTTTCGGCACACACTGGACAAGACTGACTCAATTGTTGTCTGAGATGGGAAAGACGATTCCCGCATCCAACCACTTGATCACTTGCTTCTTTACTAATTCCTTCATATTTGGGTTCAGCCATCGTTGATGTTCCCTGGAAGGTTTGTGCCCCTCTTCCAGAAGAACCTTATGCATGTAGAAGGATGGGCTGATACCCTTTATGTCTGTCATGGTCCAACCGATGGCAGTTTTGCATTCTTGCAGTACTTGCAGTAATTGCTACTTGCGCAGCTAGCAAACCAGATGATATAATAACAAGAAAAGTAGAATTGGGGCCCAAGAAAGCATACCTGAGGTGGGCTGGAAGCGGTTTCAAGTCCAGTTGTGGTGGTTCCTCTATTGATGGCTTTGCAAGTGGTGTCACTCTCTCTTCTAAACGTAAAGGCTCGAACTGAGGCTCCCTTTTCCAGAATCCTTGACCCTCGAGGGCCATGACCCACTCTCCCAACCCTTCACCATACATTTCTTCTAAATTTGTCAAGCAGGCTTCCAATGGATCTTTGGCATTAAGGGTCTCATCCTCTTCTTGCAGTATCACATCCACAGCCTCCACAAGTGAGCAGTTTGCATATTCACTAGGTCTCCTCATGGATTGTTGAACGTTGAATATTACTTCTTCATTGTTCAAGATCATTTTTAGTTCTCCGGTCTCACAATCAATCAACGCTCTCCCAGTGGCTAAGAATGGCCTTCCCAAAATGATGGGTATCTCCTCATCTACCTTGCAGTCCAAAATAACAAAGTCTGCAGGGAATACAAATTTTCCCACGTGCACCAACACATCATCAAGAGTTCATGTCGGTCTTTTAACCGTGCGATCAGCCAGTTGCAGCAACATCGAGGTCGGTCTAGCTCTGCCAATGCCCAGTTTTGTATAGATTGCCAAGGGAATCAAGTTTATGCTGGCTCCCAAGTCACACAATGCTTTTGCAAAAGCATAACTCCCAATAGTACACAGAATAGTAAAGTTACCTGGATCAAACATCTTTTGGGCCATAGGTCTTGTCACTACCGCGCTGCAGGTCTGTGTCAGAGTTACAGTGGACAGGTCCTGAAAGTCAAATTTTTGCAACATCAGGTCCTTCATCATCTTTGCATATCCTGGAATTTCCCTCAAAGCATCCATCAGGGGAATATTCAATTGAATCTGGCGAAGCATCTCCATGAATTTCTTGTATTGATCATCTTTCTTTTGTTTTTCCAATCTTTAAGGAAGTGGTGCAAGAGTCACTCTTTGTCAATTGCTTGTTGGTTGTTCTTTGTTGGAAGCTTGTGGCACAAGAAGTATCACCTATTCGGCGAATTATTCACCCTCTTTTGTCTTACCCTTGACAACCTGTGCCTGTTCAATTACCACTTCAATGAGCTCTGCTAATTCATCTGCCTCTAGTGGAACTGGAGTGACAGGCGTAGTTTATCTTCTGGATTGAGCAACTTATTACTCTCTGTCTAAATCTCTCCCATTCCGGAGACTTACTGCCATTAGCTGATTTGGGTTTTGCTCCTTTGGGTTAATATTTTAATTTGCCGGCAATGTCCCTTGGGAGAGGTTGTTCAAGGCCATGGACAGCTGTCCTAGTTGAGTTTCAATGCCTTTAATTGCTGAGTCATGTGCTGCCGATTTTTCCTGCACCTTACCGTTTGTCCCCATGAGTTTCTGCAACATGCCCCTAATTTCTACCATGTTGTTGTCTTGCTGCTGATGAGGTGGCTTGTATGCCAACTGTTGTTGGTGTTACTGTTGATAGCCTTGTTGCCTTTGATATGGTACCACTTGGCCTTGTGGTCGTATACCTTCAGGTTGTGGCACGTTGGATCTGTATTGCTGGTTAGGTGTTGGGCCCCATTGTTGTCCTCCTTGCCTCTGACCCCCAAAATTATTAACATAATTCATGTCCTCTCTAAAGTCGTGGTTATCACTTTCTCCACTCCATGAGCATACATAAGACTGATTAATGTAAGGGGTACACAATCCTCCATTTGTTGTATCAACAATATGCACTTGCTTTGTACACATCTCGTCAATCTTCTTTGTCAGTATACTCATCTGAGTCATGAACATTGCTATGTTCTCTGCATGTGAATTGTTTAGGTCAAGAGGGACATAATGCACTATTGGTGTCAGAGTCGTACCTCTCATCATCCAGCCTGAATTCTGAGACATCTTATCGAGAAGAATCTTGCACTCTGTGAATATCTTGCTCAGAAATGCACCCCCAGCTGAAGCGTCTACATTAGCCTTCAAATTGTCTGACAAACCCATATAGAATCTCTGGCCAAGCATATGGTCTGGAATGCCATGGTGTGGACACATCACTAGCATCCCTTTGAACCTTTCCCATGTTTCCTGCAAGGTTTTAGTAGGTTTCTGCTTGTACTGCAATATCTCATAAATCTGCCTTGCAATTTTGTTAGGAGGATAGAACTTGTTTAGGAACTGCTTGACTAATTCCTCCCAAGTGGCAATGGAATTTATTGGGAGCGAATTCAACCAAGTCTGAGCCTCTCCAGTCACTGAGAACGGGAATAGTAGCAGCTTGATGGCTTCCGAGGTCACATTCGGCTGCCTTTGGGTAACACAAATTGACAAGAAATTTTTCATGTGTTGTTGTGGGTCTTCAATGTGTGACCCAGAGAACAGTCCCTTATTCTGCAACAGATGCAGCATGTTGTTGGTGATCTATAATGTCCCCGCTTGTATCTGGGGCACAACAATGGCGGTGGCCAAGTTGTCAGCAGTTGGTTGTGCTCAATCATAAAGATCAGCTTCTGTCACAAGAGGTGCCACCACTCCATTATTCGCATCAACCCGGTTGTTCCGATTGTTTGCCTCGACGTCTTTCACGTTGTCCATTTCAATTTCGAATTGGTGTTTTTGTCGTGACTGTTTGTTCTTCTTGTTGGCACGGTTTAATGCCCTGAATATTTTCTCGGGGTCTGAGAGTCCTTTGAAAAGTTCACCAGTCCACGAAGAGCTTCTAGGCATATACCTGAGTCACAGGAAAGTTCAACCGTGAGAATTTCAATGGAAAAGTTTATAACACCATAGAAAATTGATCTAAACTAAAAATCCTAGAAATTCTTCTAAGTTGTAATAAATAACACCGTTAATTCCCCGGTAATGGCGCCAAAATTTGATCACGCCCAACTATGCCTTATAAAACGGACAAAGAGGTCGCTGGAAATATAATCCGGTTTAAGTCCGGAGTCGAATCCATAGGGAACTAACCTATTCACTAAAAATCTTAATGAATCTAAGCTCAGACAATTTCCGGATGTAAGACTTTTATCAATAAGCAGTGGACTTTATTTAACTAAAGTAAAATGGTAAGAAAACTAACAATACTCAGGAATAAAGATGAATTCAAGGGTAGAAGGATCTAGGGTATTGATTTCCCCAATTGCCGGATTAATTCTTAACTCTTAAGCTATAATCTCGCCGTAGTATTCTATGAGGATTATGAGTTATGGTCTACCGTAATCATCTCTCGATCAATAACGACAATTTACTAGAAGCATTCTTTCGAAATACTCTAGCTAACAATTTATGCAACTCACGATTATCCCACCAAAGCTTCGTTATTTCTAAACTCACTTTTAAACTCAAGTAATGAATCTCTTCAATTACGCAAAAGTGGTGTTTTTCAACAACAATCTAACCAAGTATTCTTTCTCAAGCAACACAAGGCAATTAGACACAATTAATCAAGGGCCCATTCAATTAATCACAATACAAAACTTAGTTGAACAATCATAGAACAAACACGACTTGATTCTATCAGAATAGAGTTAAAAACTTCATCCAACAATTGGTTCCATCAACCCTAGACAAAATGTTTAGCTACTCATACTAAAGTAAGACAAAGCAATAATATGGTTCATGATTCACAATTAATGGTAAAAACAAGAAGAAAGAAAAACTCTAAAGATGACTTGATCTCCCCTCACTTGTTCTTGCCTCCAATTGAGTCTAAAACAAGTTTAAACTGACTCTTGGGCGAGTTTTGGGTTCTTATAGGTTTAGGTTAATTTTCCAGGAATTTACACTTTATCCCTTAAAATCTCCCGCTGCTAAATCCTCGACTGCGGTCATTCACGAACTTTCTGTTTCTGCATCGCGTTCCACCGCCTATCCTTAATTGGCCTTGTATGTCCATAATTGACTCCAAAACGCTCTTCATCTTCCTCCTAGCTCGGAGTGGCTCCTGTACAACATAAAAATCTCAATTAGAGCACTTTGTTATCTTGTATCATTTAAACATCAATAAAGCATGGTTAATTTAGAGTACAAATAGCGTCTACAATGAATAACATAGGCTACTATCATTATGCCCGATGATGATCACATCGTTCACCTTCCATAGGTCTCGATATGAAGGGCTCTTATCCTCGATTTTGATCTCGTGTGTCCACACCCTTCTTCCGTTTTTCTTCACCGGAAAATCGGGCATGCATTACCCTCGATTTTACCCGTATACAGATAGTCCCCTTATTTTTTGGAGAGTAGGCTTGTTGAAACTATGGAAAAATATAGATGAACCCCGATACCTTCCTTCGTACATTACCACCGAGATAATGGGTAAATCGAAACACTCCATCAGCCGCGTCGTTCTTA
This sequence comes from Nicotiana paniculata, assembly GCA_005239505.1. Taxonomy (NCBI): domain Eukaryota; kingdom Viridiplantae; phylum Streptophyta; class Magnoliopsida; order Solanales; family Solanaceae; genus Nicotiana; species Nicotiana paniculata. Next base: position 14,888 of record ML344012.1, on the reverse strand, counting down.
CTTCGGACACGTGTCAGTCACTGGTTGTCTGCTTTCGAATGTGAAACGTCGCGTATTGATTGTTTTCCCCCCTATAAAAGCTTCAACCTTTTTCACTTCTTCCACTTTCCGATTCTAGACTTCACCCTCGAACTTTCTAATTAACGGCTTTTAACTTCTCCAAATCTCTTCTTATGTTGTTCGTTGAGCCTTCATATCTTTATCTTCGATCCCCGTGCATCTTCTTTGAACCTTCAACCCTTTTGTTAGAAAAATGTGACTTCATCGGTTACGAATGGGTCTTGAAAGGAGTTTAAAAAGTTATATATGGACTACGACAACCATTTCCTTAAGATTTTTGGATTGCATGCATTCTTTCGCGCCCTTTTTTCGGGCGTGGGATTTGTATTATCGCTGGACATTTTATATGAGAAAAATGAGGAAGAGGAAATTAAAATAATTTGTTGTTTAAACCTCTTGAAGCCAAAAAAGAAAAAACATATGACAGAAATGAAAATTTTATCGTGGGAACAATGATTGGACCAATACCAAGTGTTACGCGACATCTTCCTGAGATGTCTTAGAAGCGCGACGTAAGGCAAAGCAATCGACTTTTGTGTGATTAGTTTCCACCAACTGAAAGCCTCCTCCGCACGCTAGGCTAGACTGTTAGTGCGTGCGGAAAAGCCAATATCAAGATTGTTATTTGCAACGAAAGAACTGAAAAGAAAATTGAATGAAAGCTTGCTCATGTATTAACTGAGAACAATGATTACAAAAAAAGCAACATGAGGATACACCCATGCATAGATTTGATTGAAGAAAAACAAAAAGAAACTTGAAATTTCACGTAAAGTAGGGGTTTAGAATATTGTATATAATAGGTAAGGTCCTTTTCTTAAGCTCATTATACCATGTTATGAAGTTAAATTGAAAATGGAGTTTGATTGCAGGCTCTTTGAGCTGTCTTGATCCAGTCAATAAATTTACCCAACATCTTGTTAGAACTTCCTCCTCCTTTGACACTAGAGTTAACCTTTGCTTGAAGATCTAAAGCCCTTTCTTTAAATGCCTCATCACCAAATAACTGATCCAACTTATTCTTGATTTCTTCTTTACCAATAATTCCAAACTCATTTTTGTTAAATCCCAATCCTACTTTCCAAACATCACAAATATAACTCTGGTTAAACAACTGGTCAGCAAAATAAGGCCAGCACAAGAAAGGGACCCCGTTGCTCACACTCTCAACAGTCGAATTCCAACCACAATGACTCAAAAAGCAAGCAATAGAAGGATGAGCTAACACTTCTTGTTGAGGTGCCCATTTTACTATATGGCCTCGATTGCCTATTCTGTCTTTGAAACCTTTCGGGTAAGCATTATCAGCAGCCTCTTCAGTCAGTATATTGTCTCGAACCACCCACAAGAATCGTCGTTTTGACAACTCTAGCCCAAGTGCCAGCTCCTGGAACTGAGTTGAATCCAAGACTGTTAAGCTACCAAATGCAACGTAAATAACAGAGTTACGTGCTTGTTGATCGAGCCATTTTAAGCAATTCGAGTCTTCGGGCCAGAAATGGCCAGCTGAAGAACCTAGTCGATTGCTAGCCAAAAGTGGTCCTATAGGTGACACTTGAGGGAACATGGCAAAAGCTCCAGGCTCAAGTTCCTTTGCTGAGTTACAAATTATCCAATCTGCGGATTTTACTCTTTCATTGTTGTCTTTTACGAGCTCGATTATCATTTTTCTCATCGCTGGATCAGGGAAACAAGCCCACGCGAAATCTGATGGGTTCATTATTGGCATGTTTGGTGATAGCTTAATCCCCTGTTTCTTCAAGATAGCTCCTGGAAATTAAAGCAGATTTTGTTAGAAAGCTAAAAAGATCATACATATACTATGTTAAAGACATAATTATAATTTAAGTAGTAATTAAAGTATGCTTTTTCTATATGTTGGAACATTTAGATGGGATAATCACACAATTATTCTACAAGAGTTTGTTCATAAGTATGCAACGAGGTACTCCCTCCGTTTTCCGTTTCAATTTAGACGATACACTTTCTTTATTAGTCCGTTCTAAAGAATGTAATTTATCGACAAAAGGTGGTCAATTGACCACCCCTTAACCCAACGTTGTTTCGCCCCTGCCTTAAGTTTACCACAAATTTTAAAAGTCTCCCTTTTTTCTTTTAAACTTTGTGCTGAGTCAAATTACCTTATCTAAATTGTCCAGCCATTCAAAATCTTAAATCATTCCGAGTGAAGCAAGATGTTTTCGAATTTACAAATTTATGATCTAGCGTGCTAACATCGGGAATGTGGGGCTCTTCAACCCCCCCTCCCCCTCCCCTGCACACACATATATATTAGAGTCTTGCCCGTATACCAATGTTAAAGAAGTGGACTTTAAATCTAGCTCAACTCGAAATGTTATATTAGCTCGTGAGGTGAGAATTACCCGAGTCCTATCAAAGAGGCCACCCATCTTATAAGTGAGTGTTCATATGAATGTACTTGATTTATGTTATTATTATCATGCTCCCCTACCAACTCTTAGTTACTTACTTTAAGCAAAAATATGGGTTCTAAATAGGCCCTCTGAATAAGCGATCGAGGATTTTGCTGATAGAAAGATTTGCAGGTAGCTAAGAATTTTACTTCGTCGACTATATATCAGGTTAAGCAAGCCTTGCTCGCCAGCTGATAAAAAAAGTGAGCACCAGGTTGTTCCTTAGGAAACTTCCACATCGTCATGCTTATTCAATATATAGCAGACCTTTTTGGAAATCTTTTAGTTTCTACGTAATTAATTGAAGGTCCAGTTATATGAGCAAATTCGAGTAAGTAAAGAAAGGAGCTCACCATCGCCATCTATGATTCCATCATCAATGAGTTTTGAGACACTAAATAACGAGGCTAGCATTGCTGCAGCTGCTGGCCAGAATGCAACTCGTCTAATGTTTAACTTTTCTGCTACTCCCAATGCCCATCCCATATTCTCATCAACTATAACACATGACACGACTCCATTTTCATCAGAATACGCATTATTAATAACTTCCTCAAGTTTCCCAGGCATCACTTCAGCAATTGCTTCTGTCAACTTTTTGAGGTCTGTTCTATCTTCTTCAGGTCCCAATCCATCTGGAATTGAAACTAAGTTTATCTTATCCTGCACGTCGTCCTTCTCTGATAATGCCTTAATGACTCTTTTGTGATTGAATTCAGAGTTAACAAAGGTGATTTTGCAACCCTCTTTGACTAACCATAAGGAGAGTTCCATTAAAGGAAGAACATGGCCTTGAGCTGGATAAGGTATAGCCACAATATGTGGAATAGGGACCATTTTTTCTTTCTTGTGAGTGATTACTGTAATTAGCTCGTCAGGGGTTTATATAGTGGCGTATGCCAAGGGTGGTCAAGCGCACATCTTACATCAAAAAATTATACTGCAAGCTAAATACTATTTTATATGGTTATATATTTCGTTTTGAACATCCTTAACACAATTAAGTGAGGCAGTCCAGTGGTTCAGAATGTTCGAAGATGACGTGTTGTTCACCGGTTTAAAGTTCTGCTCATTTTATGGTCTATTCCAATAAACACTTAAAACTTAAAACTTTTGTAGAAATAAATAACTAATCTTAAAAGTATTTTTTTTAACTAAAAGTTATTTCTTAAATAAATCTTATAATTTAAAAGTCAAGCTCTACAAAAATTTCTTCAATAAAAGCTACTCCAAATACTCTCGACTCTCTTTTTCCTCTTGTTTTATACTTGCTTTTATTAGTAAAATTTCGAATCTTGTCTTTTTATTATTTTAATTTTGATTTATAAAAGTATTGTTCCATTAAAAGTTTTTTATTGTTTAGCTTAATGTTGCGTAGTTTGATTTTAAAATTTTGGTGCAATATTCATCGACAAAAAAAAAATTTATAGACTTATTTAAAGTTTAAACACCTTTGACGGAATTCCTGACTACGCCAAGAGCTCATGAAGTAGGTTTTTAAAAGAGTTTAACTTCTCTACGTACACTAATATGCAATAGTTTTAAAAAAAAATGAACAGTATCAGGTCACCAAACAACTACACACATTCCTCTATAAAAATTGGGATTAATAACCTAAAAATAATCGGAGAAGGTTACTTGGAACAACAAGTTAAAAATATTGATAACATAAAAACACTATCAATGCATGTAAAAATTGAATGTTTTTAGTACGAAGGATTTATAGTTTGAAACAATCAAGTTAAAGGTTGTCCTTTCAATATTTTCTAAGAAATATTAACGTTTACCTCTTGTATATTACTTGGTAAATTGCCTAAACTCTTGGTTTATAAAATATTAGGTTGTTGTTTTATGTCCTGATGTTTCTTTCCCTAACTGTCAATTGGCGAAATCAGAATGCCCTCCCTTGTTTGGGCTTAGAAATAAATGTTTGCATCGACTAAGCTGAGCAACTTCAATTTCATCGATTACTTTGTTACTTTCTATTTGCTTACTTCATTTTCATCGATTACTTTGTTACTTGCTATTGTTTTCTTCTTATGTAATCACTTGGACTTGCTATTGTTTTCTATTATGTAATCACTTAAGAGCGTATTCGGTACGACTATTGTCCAAGTCATATGAAATTAAAAATTAAGATATCGTCTGTATGAAAAATGGCTTCCGCTCATAAGTGACTTTGCCCTGTTAATATGTCGTCCTGGTCAATTACAAGAAACGATTTTTTTATAAAATATATTTTATTAAAAAAATAATACCAAACGCATCGGCATTTTGTTATGCGTTGCAACTTGCACGTTTGGGTACGTCTAATTGTTGAAGCCACTAACTAAAAGTTCAGTTTCTGGCTTTCTGCTGCCTTAATAAATTTTGTTGCATTAGTCGCTCTAGTCAGATTATCCTTTTGTAGGATTAAATTTGAAAATAGTACATCACAATTTCAGTTGGATTTAGGGATGACAATAAAGCGACGCGGAAGCGACGCGGTGCGGGTTTAGACATATGCGGAGCGGGGCGGGTTTGTACATATACTGGTGGGGCCGATGCGGGGCAGAGTTAAAATATAAAAAAATTAAAATTTTTGCGGGTGCGGCATGGGAGTTAGCTAGTTATGCAAGTAGAGAGCTAGCTAGGGAGAATGAAAACAAGTTGGAGTGAAAAGAATGGTCAAAGACTTTTACATGGTGTCCGGCCAGGGGCGGAACTAGGGGAGCGGAAGGGTGTTCACCCGAATTTTCTTCGCCGAAAAATTACATTTTATATGTAAGGCAAAATCGATTTTTACTTCTATATATTATATTTTGAATCCCCTTGACATAGCTCAAAGGCTTAGCTTATTGGTCAAGAGGGTTCAAAACCTTTATAAGGTCATTGGTTCTATTCCCACTAGTTACAACAACCCTATTAACTTTTTTCTTTTTTTCAATCCCCTTAACGGTAATCCTGCCTCCGTCAATGTGTCCGACACAAGTATTGTTCAGGTGTAACGCTGATACCGTACGTACGGCAAAAATTCTTTCATCTTTCCCATAATAAATACAGTACTTATTAAATCAGAGTAAAAAATTTCATAACTTTTGAAAAGCAACAAAATTTGCTAAAGGAAGTGACTGTTTCCAAGTTAATATTAAATTAATAAGTGAACATAAGATAGCTGGAAATTATGATTGTTCGGTATATTATGATAGTTTTATCACTTGGTAGATGAGTACTATTCAGAATGCAAACGGCATGGGATTTCATCAAATACCCTAAATGCAAATTGACAAATAAATAAAAACAAAAGAAAGAATCTAATTAAGTTTTATTTTTTGTTAATGTCTCTGGTTAGAGCTGAATTTGTATGGTTATCGTTAAAAAATCTAAATTTAAATGGTTATGGTTTAACTTATGTATGCTTAAAATTGATGAGCAAAAATATAAATAAGACAAAGTGAAAAGAAGAAAAAAAATTACGGTGTGGGGGGCGGGTGGATGCAAGTGTGGTGAGGGACGGGTGGATGCGAGTTTAAATAGCTATGCAGGGTGGGGCGGGACAAGTTGAGATTTTGCAGGTTAAGATAGAACCCGCCTCGCACTCGCACTTTTTGCCATCCCTAGTTGGATTATTTTACTGCAACAACAAGAAAGTTCAGCACAAATTATCCTTTTGAATCCATTCATGTAAATATAAATAAAAGACAAAAAATAGGAAGAAACTAGTCCATAAGTAGTTGTATAGAGGTTGCAGTATCAACTACACATTTTTAACATTTTAAAAATAATTTATTTCTTCGCTTTTTTTGACAATAAATCAGAATTCTCGTGAAGAAAAGGTGAATATACAAGATTATACTGAACACCACATATGATTCGATTAAGGTCTGAATAATCATGAATCTTATCTTCTTTTTTACTAGAAAAATCCGAACTAAATAATCTCTGCCTCGCTTGATCATTGATTACTGACACTCGATGTTCTTCTTCTCATTTTATTTTTATTTTTTACTTTTTGTTACACATATGCACATCTAGTGGGAGCTTTGTGCATCATGCTGCCCTTTTAAACACACATGTCACTTATAAAATAAATCGATAATTGTATAAGAACACTATCTAGGATTGGAGTTGCAGGCTTGCAACCTCGTTCCAATAGAAAATCGGAAGAGGCCTAAAAATGCCATTGAACTAACAGAAATGGCCTATAGATGTCATCCATTAAAAGTTTGATATTTTCATGCCACAAACGTTTACACTTTTCTCCTATTGATGTTGTTGTCCACTAACAGTTCCAATATCTGGTTTTTAAATTATAATAATTATTTTTCCAACCCCACCTTTGCCACGTGCCATTAGTTTACACCATCTTCCTTGACTTGACCCCGCATTTATTTAACCTTGGTTATGTAAAATTAACCAAGCCCAACCCGATAAAATTCAATCACATTTGTAAGTGTCGTTGTGGATTTGTAGCGCATCATTTTACGGCGACAACTCCTATGAATGCTGAAGACGTATTTACATGTTTCCATCGCCCGAAGTAAGTATAATTTATATTATGCATTCTATTTTTTTCATGGTGTAGGGTATTAGTTTTATTGGAACATTATCGATAATTTTATCGTGCAATTGTTTGGTAGAAGTGAGGCTGTGGCTATTGGGAATGGGACGATATTGAATTTCTCCTGAGAGATGTAATCATCATTAATAGTCAAAGGATAAAATTAGGAGCCTTTGACATTGAAAGAAATAGGTTGATGAAGAATATAGTTGATTTTGAAGCTTCTGCTATTATTGATGCTGAAACGATAACAAAGTTAAGGGAAAGACTGAATGCTCTTGAAGCGTCTGCTGTTGAGGATACCTCAAAGATTGTGGAGTTGAGGGAAAAAGTATTTCGACAGTTGATTTTTTTGTTTGCTTTCCTTATTGTTTTCATGGCATCATGGGTTGTGAAATGATCACCTCATATGGGCATCGTTTGGTGCTTAGAATCTATAATTTGATCTTTTGTTATGTTAGGATATTTTTATGCTGCGTAATTTTGACTTCATATCAGCTATGGTAGATGTACAATGAACATATGAATTTGAATTTGTTTGTGAAGTGGGCACCTTGCTTCTAACATTCTACATTTTGCTTCTAACATTAAGTGAAGTTAACAAGAGTCGGGGTTGACTTTAAATATAAATACATTTTCATAATTGATAACATCTTCAGTAACTGACTTTGATGCTTGAGTACATCCCAGTATTAAAAATATCATTTTGAACATATAACATTCCAATATGAATACATCTCCACAATTTTGATTTAAAAAAATATAACTTCAATTATATTTGAACGTGATGAAACAGAATTTAAATCAAACTGATCATAGTTGACATTCAAATAAGATGTTTAACATCAACTTTCTTCAAAATACATAATATTAAATTCTAAATGGTATTTCAAGATTCAACTAAATATGACCAATTTAACCTTTAAGTACCAATGTATTTCAACAGATTAGCTGCATAATTGAACATTATAAAAACTTAACCCACAAAAATTAAACAGTTGCTTAGCATGCTTGTTACACTCATTTGATGGTTCTCTCTGCCTTTCCTTGTCTTCATCTTAATACTTCTTTTTTCTAACTTCAACTTGAAGCTGGCTTGATGTAATTGTTGCTTTTCCATTCCAAGCAGCTTTTGTTGGTGAATAAGGCAGGTTAGTTGGTGTTGTTGCACATGTTTCATCTCCAGTAAATTGAATCCTTCTTTTACCAGTTGAATTCATGTGTGCATTCCTCGTGGCTAATCTTGTCGCAGTCTCAGATAAAATAATCGGCCTATTCATTGGGCCTTCATCATGTCCAATATCAGGTCTATAATTGTTGTACTCTTGTGTTACACCTTTACTGTTAAAGACTTATTGTTGAGACTGTTGTGTTCCCACTTACGTTTCAAAGAAAGCTTCACTGAACATTGAACTCTATCTAAGCTTTTGTGTTTCATCTTCTAAAGATGTCAGTGTGGGAGTATTGTCCAAGTCTTTCCTCTTTTTTTTAACACAGTCCAACACCATTATCCTGCCAACCAAAGCAAATAATCAGTACATGCTTCAAAAATAACAAGAAACAGTATTATATAGATCATTACTTTGTAACATTCTCTTGCATTAGGTTTTCATCATCACACGTATTGCGTGTCATTATACTCCCATTCCTTGATCTGATCCAATCACCTATCCTCTTTAAAGCTTTATCTGCAACCCTATTCCTCTTTAATTTGGATCTTTCAACCATCTTGACAATTTTCGTGTGGCTCCATGGCCTGACTAGGTTGAACTTTTCAAAATTGTACCCCTTTAACGGGTTGAATTTTGTGCTTGTATGTCAGCAAATAAGCCTCCTTATTGTTCCACCAGTGTATTTGTGTCACTAGTTCAATCTTCTTATACATCAATGTCTTAATATCATGGGTACAAGGTATCCTTGATAAATCCCACAAAATACAGGTACATTCTTCTTCTCAACATTCACAGTATGTCTGTCTCCACCTTCTGTGATTTCAAAGCCAAAGTCACCATTAAAGTTCAAAGTGCAAGCATGTGATATTGCCATATAGTCATTGTACAATATCATACATGGTGGACTAAAATTTGCCTTCCAGCTCATAGTTTTGCCTTCATAATCTACAAGCCTTTCCATGACCTTGTGATTCTTATTGCCTCCAACATCTTGATAATTGGCTTATGTCTAGTATCCAGTCTCCATGCATTAAAGGACTCAGTAAAGTTGTTGTCCGCCATTATATTTTTATACTGCGTATCAAAGTAGGTTCTACATCATACTTTTGGTGGATAGTTCATCAGGACCTTTGCAGCATTCTTTGACACTCCCCCAAGCTTCATCAATTGATCTTTAAACTCTTATTCATAATTACTCCAAGCATACCACCACATCAACTTTTTATTCCCCTACTCCTTTATTTTTTAGCCAGTTGACTTCAATGTGTCTAGAACAATACATGTGATGAGCTTCAGAAAATACAGTGCTCACAGCATCCAATAGTCCATGTGATGTTGACAAAAAATAGAATTAGAACAATCAAAATAGAAAAAACAGAAGTGAAATAAATAGAAAACAAAGTTGGTATATTTTGAATGTCTGATATAAATGTTACTTCAGCCCCATTATTTAGGTCTAAAGATCTCTTCAAAAGCTCAAAAAACCAACTCCAGGTCCTGCTTGTTTCCTCGTCTACCATTGTCCATGCAAGTGGATAAAACTGATTCATAGAATCCGATCCCGAGGCCACCAATAGCGGACCCTTGCATTTTTCCTTCAAGAAAGTACCATCCAAATCAATAAGTGGTCTCAATCCACTTTTGGAGCCTTGATTCAAAGCTTGGAAATATATGTACCATCTCAAGAATTTCCTTTTTTCCTTATTCCAAAGCATTCTTTGATATGTTGATTGCAACACCACTCTCAGGATTAGGTTGTCTTAGTTGTTGACCATAGGCTTCAAGCTTATTATATTCATCCTTGAAACTCCATCAAACTTCTCAAGGGTCGTCACCTTAGCCCTTTTAAGCTTAGATTTAGTCACATTCAATTTAAAATCAGTTCATAATTCCACTCTCATATCCCTAATAGTGTACTTAGGATTGTTTTGTAGTTTTCTCTTAAAGTATTGTGCTAATGTCTTAGCATAAGCCTTTAGATTTTTATAGTTTAGATCACAATTATGGATTGCTTTCAAGTTTTTGATACTAAACTCAACACTCTTTTTAGCCCTTGAGATAGAACATCTAAAAGGGCATCCAATATCACAAACATATCTAGCACTAGTAGGATTGTGTTTTTTCAATCTTCACGCCATACCCATTAGGAATTGTATAATAAATTTACCCTTCTAGCTTCCACAATATCCTTAAATGTCATACCCTTATCCAACTCTTTAAAATTCTCCAACCTATCACTTACTATCCACCTACTTTGTTTGCTAATAACCTCAAGACTTTGAGAATCATAATCAATACTGTTTAACCAAAGAATTAGACCCTTTGACTAAAGATTATTTTTTAAGGTGAATACGGGTTACTGATGATCAAGGTAATGAAAAAAAATAAATAATAGACAATATTGCAGAAATATGGAAAATCGAAGTTGATTGTATTCGAGAATCAGATGCCTTTACAAGTTGTATTCCCCTCTCTTATATAGGAGATTCTTATAACGTACGACTCTTGCTATGGTTACTCATTAATGACTAATTATGACATTAATGAGGCGTTACAAAGGATAACAGTAATTGGGGTTCGGTTACATAACGTTCGAGTAATCAATTGTGGGTCCTTGAATCTGCCCGTAGCTTTGTCTAGATTCATTCTGACCGTGCCTCTCTCCCGTTTTGATCAAGTTGAGTTTCCCGTGGATGATAAGTTCGTGGGTTTACTAAAGCGTGCCTCTTTGAACCGTACCTCTTCAAGGAATCACATCCAACTGTCGCGTTTTCCTGTGTCCACGTGACTGGCTGAGTTGTCAAAAGTTGGCTTACGTGTGAAATTCTTTTTTACTAATACAGATAGTCCCCCCACTTACCATATATGTAAAGATTAATATTTGGTAAGTGGATATTCATTTATGGCGGGAATATTTTGCCGCCGCTTTTCCTTGAATCGGTGTATCCTTCTCTGCACCATAGGCGTCATTTGTCACTTCCATTTAATGCTCATACCACTTTCGGATTGGTTCTGCATTTACTCGGCACCTTTTAGGGCTTTTTGCGGCTGCGCCAGTCTCGAAGTGACATCTTCAATTATGACTTTTCATCATTATTTTCCTTTTTCTTCATGTTTGATGATTGTCTTCAAGTATAAATACATGTTTTCTTTTCTTTGCTTCCACGAAACACTTTTCTAACTTTGTCTTTTGTAAAGAACTTTCTTCTTCGCCTTTTTAAACATGTCTTCTTCAAACCAACCTCAAAGAGTAATAGATCTTGAAAGTTTAACGCCATCTTCTGCTCCGACTATGAGTCGGAGGGGTGGTAGACTTCGAAGTCTAGGATCTACTCCTTCGAGGGGATCCTCATCTTCTCAGATAGTTCCTCCTCCTTCCACTAGATCTCCAGTTTCTCTGAGATTTAGGGTTTCTCGGTCTTTGTCTAGAGGTAGAGGCGAACGCCTTCGTAAGCCTGGAGTCGATGAAATTGTCCCTGCTGAGTTTATTTTTGCTTGGGATAGTCAAGTTCTTATAGATCAATCTTCTTCTCTTGATAGTGTCGATAGATATCCAACCCTTATAACTGAGGGTCAGATTTCCCTTGTTCGTAAGAAATGCTTTTGGAGGTCTGACTTTCCTGTCTATATTCCGAATAGTAACCAAAGAATAACGTCTTACAAGACGGGATATTATTTTGTTTATACGTATCCTTTCACTTTAGGGTTTTGACCCCCCATTGACCCAGTTATAATTGAATTTTGCCGTTTTTTCAATATATGCTTAGGACAAGTTGGCCTGCTTGTGTGGCGAGTTGTTGCATGTCTTAGGAGTTTGGCTTCTTTAGCCTCGGTTCCTTTTACCTTCAACCATCTTATTCACCTATACTCTCCTACCTTATTTCGTGAAGGGGTTTTTACTCTGACTGCTAGAAGCAAAAGAGTGCTGGTAACCCCTGGAGATGATAAGGATAGGGGTTGGTACCTCCGCTATGTTGTTGTACCCATTGCTGGTTTAGTGGGTGAAGAAATATTCCCTTCCCTGAGAAGTGAAATCGCGCACGTGAGTATGCTTTAGCTCACATTTACTTTTTCTTGTTTTGACTTGAGATATTTTATTAACATCGTATCTGTTTTTTCTTCTCTCAGCAATCATGAATACTGTTGAGAATGTCTCCGGTATTCGTGATTGGATAGAAAAATTGTTATCTGTTGCTTTTTCAGAAGAAAGATCTTGGAAGTACCTCGCTGGGAGGTATGGTTGGCAAGTAAAGACCCACGGGAAGTGAAGCTCTTGTTCTTGATTCTTTCCTTACTCGAGTCTCTCTTTTTGTCGTTTAACTTTTTTCCCTTTTTAATAGGGTTCTCTGCTCATGGGGTGTCTGCTTCATCTATCCCGAAGATGTCCTTCGCTCAAGCCCAGAAAATTATTGTTGGTTTATCTTCCTCGAAGAGGAAGATTAGTGAGTCTCGTTCCGTAGAAGAAGCAGAAGAAGAAGAAGAGGGTGCTTTAGTGCACAGGCCAAGGAGAAGGCGAATGGTTTTAGATGATGAGCTTACAGCTTTAACCTTGCCTTCCTTGTCTATGATTGAGCCCCCTCTCCTTGATGATGTTTCACATTCTGCTATTCATGAGGGTGTTGATCTTGCTCCTGACGACGTCCCTTTGGCTGCTGTCTTTCCTGCTTCTTTGAGAGAAGTTGTTTTGTCTGTTACTTTGGCTATTTCAACTTTTGTTGTTGCTTTGCCTGTAACTTCTTCAACTCTTCAACTCTCTGTGCCTGCTTCTTTGCCCGTAACTTCTCCAGCTCCTCAACCTTCCGTGCCTGTTTTTGTTCTATCTCCGCCTACTTCCATGCCTTCCGTTAGGGAAGTAGGGTCTTCCAGAAGAGAGATGCGGCAGGTGGTAATAGAGGTTCCAGCTGAGGGGAATCTTTTCAATAAAACGGGTGAGCCTGAAGTGTGGCTAAGACTTTGATAGGTCCCTCTGAGAAAGCAAAGCTAGCCAGCCACGGTGCTCTTACATGGGCCAATGAGGTCGTGCATACTTCTTTAAAGGTATGATGCAAGTTATCCTCTTTCACTTTCGTATATGAGATTTACCATATCTGACTGGTTTATTTCTTGTAGATTAACCTTATAGGAATGGATCTTATGAAGAGGATTTCAAACACGGACCAAGAGATAAAAGAGTTGCAAGCTGATGTTGATAATTGGATAGCACAGTATGATAGCCTAAGGATTGACATGGATGCTTTAGAAGAGGAAAGGAGTACCTTGAAGCGGCAAATGAAACTCATGGCAGCAAAACTGGCAGTGGAGAGGGCATCTTGCAATCAAGCTGATAAAGATAAGAGTGTTTTGGAGTCTTCGTTCGCGGAGCAGCTGTCCCGTGCCTCAGAGGAGATTAGAGACTTGAAGAACTTGTTGGGGCAGAAGGAGGAATACGTAGGCGAGCTCGTGCAATCACTCACTCATACTCAAGAAGACCTTCGTAGGTCTTTAGACAAAGCTCAAACTTTAGAGGAGTCGATTGTTCCATTAAGGGCCGCCCATGAAGCTGCGGAAGCGGAGAAGGATGGATAGAGAGCTGAGCTTCAAGTATGGGCAAAGGAAGATTTGGAAGAGGTGGTTGTTGTCGATGTGAACTGCGCGTATATGAATTCTCGCCTTGACACATTGATGGAAATGAGTCAAGAGGGTTTTGACCTTAGTGCTGAAATAGCCAAAACTAAGGAAGTCATGGAGAAGGCTCAACAAAGTCATAACCTCTCTTCACCTGATGGTGAGATTCCAGCCGCTCATGCCTCTTCATCCCCAGTTGCTCCCGCTCCTTCTGCCACTGAAGTCAAACCATCTCTTGAAAAGATTTAGTTGGTTTATCCCTTTTTTTCTTTTTCTTTGTATCAATTGGTGGTTACCCCCAGTCCCATCGGGGGTAAATTTGGATTTCCTTAAAGTCCCTAAATGACAACTTAGGGGCACCACAATGTTTATTTTTTGAGGTTTTAGTTTTACCTTCGAGTTTTGCATGGGGAATGCTTTAGACTACTCGTACCTTTTTTGTAATAGGCACGGTGTCATATCAAATGTGTGCCTTTTTGTAATAGGCATAGTTTATGGAAGAGGGTCCTTTATAATTGGCATGAAGAAGACGTCTCAACTTCATGATAATGCAATAGAGTGATAGGAATTTCACACATGTTTAAGAATGTTTCCAAGGAAATTTTTTCTTGTTTGAACTTCCATGACATTTTACATGTATTTGATTATCGTCTAAAACTCATGCTTGCAACTGTTTTTGTTTAACAGATTTGATATACTCTTGTATTTCGTAATTGTTTTTCATAGGTAACAGTTTTTCGATATTAATACAAGGAAACAACTCTTTTTTTATTAGTAACAGTTTTTGTAAAACTTGGGGGTTTTACCCGCAACTGTTTTGGAAACAGTTTTCTAATAAGTGCGAGGGAAATATTTTCTTACTCGTAACTGTTTTTATTTGATACCAGTTATTTGAACAAATACAAGGATTTAGATCTTTCATCCATAAATGTTTTATTTGAGAATAGTTTTTCTTGAATGAGTACATTAATGATGATCTTTCACCCCTGACTGTTTTTGTTACAACAGCTTTGGATAAGTATAAAGATGTACATTTCTTTCTCGTGACTAATATTTTGCCTTTCAACCTGAATATGT
>MDKI01213752.1:0-47457 GCA_005239505.1 Nicotiana paniculata | reverse complement strand
CTATCCTGCTCACATAACATCCCCACTACGCGGGACCTCAACACATAGGAAATTATCAAGCCATTTCACAACTCACATGACAAAATCAATATTACCTGAATTGACGAAGACGGGACAACACCTGATATCCCAACACCCCTCCTTGAGGAGCGCTATACTGAAATGAACATGCCTTGCTCACACGGAGCCCATAATCATAATTAAATCCATCCATAAACACCGAGTCTACCTTGCTCGCACCAAACTAAGCTAATAGCTTTACCTGGGTCCACATTAACCCACTTTCTCTCATAATACGCGAGAACAACCATCATAGCCGGGACAAACACCCCATAATCCACCACTTGCCATACTATGCTGTAAGACAAATCAAGTACCCATAACCAGGTTACAAAGCCTCTTCCACCGAATATCAATCTCAGGACACTGAAGATAACACTAGCTTACTCTAGACTTTCAAATCACTTTTTCTTGATCTTGCGAGCTCATGACATCCTTATTAGCACTGAACCGCAATCTCGATTCTTACTCCCAGTTACATACTGCTTACCGCACCTACCATTCCAATATGAGGTAACGCAAGAATTCTGTCATAACGTCTGAACCACCAACAAGGTGAACACTTCATCATATAGAAACCTCTTACTTAACTCGATTCAAGAGTACCATCTCAACACACGAGTGAATTATCACAACCACCCAACATGCAAATACTTAAGTAGTAGTCTATACCACCATAACCCTTCCGAGATCACCTCTCCTGACAGGACATAGCATTCAAATGCTCCCACATGAAATCCGTTATGACGGCCGACAAGCCTCGCACACACACCGGCACAAACCGCATGCATAACTTAATCACATCAAAGGAACTGATCACTGCCGCAAACGTGCCATTTCAACCATGGATAATCAATCTATCTTCTTTTAATCATCTTCAATTGCTTCAAGAATAATAGCAACTTTCTTCCACTCATAGCAGACTCAACCCTCACTCATCCCGAGTGACCTTGATTCATGAGACTATGCTGCCTAAATCCCGCAACCTGTCTTATACCTTCCTGATAGTATTTCTACAATCCGGATTTTATTTCTCTCACTCCTCTAATACTATATGGCATGCTAAAACATATCATAGAATATTCCAACCATCCTCATTTTTCTCAGAAATTACTCGGCAAAAGCTCAATTCTCGATCATACTGCTGCCTAAAACCCTTAAGCGTCGTATTCTTAACTTTTGAATGCACCAGGACCGCTATTGAGAGTCACCCACTCTGACTGGTCCCGAATACGATCAACTCCAAGGCTTTCCTAAAACATGAACACCCCTTTCAATGAAACGCGTGACCGAGTCACTATCCTTACAGTTCGCCCATGCCTTAAGCATAAATTATGAATCTTCCAAAGCCTAACCCTAGTCCGACAGGGCCAACTCTTCCATACATTCATCAAACTCCACACACAATCACCATTTTACTCCTTTCCCTTAGCTGTAATAACTTGCCAACACGCTGACAATCCGCAACCCTATGATAACACAATCCTGCAACCCAACTGCAGATTGTGGGACTCCCCCACTTAGCCCGAAGCTACTCCTTGCACCACTCTAGACCCTGCCGAGATCCTTTCTCCTTTGATAAATCTTGCTCAACCAATCCGTCCAATTTTTCCAAATTCTCTTGCTAGCACTCCCTAAATACTCAAATTCTCTAGCATCATTCACACCTTCTTCCTCATACCGAATAGACACTAGAACCCCTCACAGAGATCTGCGAACCATGCCACCGCTAACCTATTCACAGGAGATAACTCACCTGTGGAAATCACCCGTGGACACCTTCCAACGACGTTGAAATGCACGCTCTCTACGACTTCAATACCCCGTCCTATGCCCTACTTCATTTACCTACTTTACTAGTCCGTCCGCTCCCCATGGACACCATTAAATGCGCGACAATATTTCCAAATTCCAAGTTATGCTGCCGCTCCCCCACTTTGCGACTGCTCGACTTTCTCTTCTTACACCTGGCCTCCTAGAAATGGAACAACCGCCTAGCCTCACTTTAGGATAATTCTCTATAACTCTCAAACCAGCATATCACCACGACTTTAAGATCTCCGAAGATCATCTTTCTCTAGCTGGATTCATTATCAACACTTATCCGGTACTGAACCACCGCACCTCACAGTCTCTGCCAACCGCATTCTTCAATAATTCTTCTCAATACTCTGACCGCACACAACCGAAGAAACCGTAGCACCGACAAACTTAACACATTCCATTTGATCAATGACGACGACTTCATGTCACAGGTGCATATCCCACATCACTTGAAGACACCAAGTCTTACTACTTTACCAACCCCAACTGGACCATTCATAATCCAAATGCCTTTCCTCTGCGGGAACTAAAATACCGAAATCTCGAAATCACACTCTGAGAAGACCTTCCTTCAAACCATTCATCACCCCCAACATACGGACAAGTATTCTATCATCATATCGACATCACACGATAACCAATCGCAAGGATCATCACTACGCGAGCATAAACTTAACGCTCTCAGAAACACATCTACTGAGCTGAAACAACATATTATTCTTTTGCAGGGCCATAACAATAGCCCCAACAAATTACAAATGGAAACATCTCGAATTACATCTGTAGCACCATTTCAATTCCTCAAATTCCTAATTTATAGCAAGCGCTTCGCGATGCGTATGATTGAGTAGGAATAAACATAG
The DNA here is from genome assembly GCA_005239505.1 of Nicotiana paniculata. NCBI lineage: Eukaryota > Viridiplantae > Streptophyta > Magnoliopsida > Solanales > Solanaceae > Nicotiana > Nicotiana paniculata. The sequence continues at coordinate 44,710 of MDKI01213752.1, read as the reverse complement.
GCATAAGCCTCAAAGGAATCGAATCCCATGATGAGGAATCAAGAAGGGAAGTACTTGTAACATCCCAGTAGCCTCTCAAAGATAAGTATAGACGTCTCCGTACCGATCAACAAGACTCTACTAGACTTGATCATGACTCGAGAAACCTAAGGGAACCTAGAGCTCTGATACCATGTTGTCACGACCCAAAATCCATAAGATCGTGATGGTGCTAGACACCACTGTCAGGAAAGCCAATCATTAAATGGTTAAGTTAAATTTCCTGTTTTAGCATTTTTGAAAAATCATTACCTTCCACTTAACACGTAATATCTTAATAAAATCCATTAAGTAGAAATAACAGTCCAATATTCCATCTTGATAAAATACATCCCAAAAACATCCCAGAACCCGGTGACACAAGTACATGAGCATTTTCTAAGAATTTTACAAATTCTACAAAGCTTGTCCGAAATGCAAATTGTACAAGGAATAAAAAAATAAAAATACAATACATAGAGGAAGACTCTTCCGACTGCGTTCGTCTCCGAGTAATGCAGTTCGTCTAACTCTCCAAGTCAGCCATATTGCTATGAAGGTACCTGTGCAACAAAATACACAACAAGTGTAGCATGAGTACAAAAACAACGTGTAGTCATTAAGTAGCCCGCCTAACCTCAGAGAGGTAGTGACGAGAGGTCGAATTAGACACTCACTAAGGTCCAGCAAATTAATTAACAACATATGATGAGAACGGTAGGCATGTAAAGGTAGTAAAGCAACAATATGTACAAGGCACTGAAAATCCAAGTAAATACTGGAAGTAAACAAACAGTTACCACTTCCTCATTTTTCCCCAAATATTTTAAATAAACAATTTCCTCTTTGTTTTCCCCAAAATATCTTATCACTTTAAAAATCCATGAAAAATATTTAACAATTTGGAATGCATATACGGGATAAGGACAACCTACCTGAGCCGTCATAATAATCATCTATGTGTACTGCCCAGGATCGAACGGACCGTACCAAAAATGCTCCTCTCAATAAAATACTCATGTCTATGCACTGCCGAGGGTAGAACGACCTGAACCATAAGTTCATATTTCAATAAGATAATCATGTCTATGCACTGCCGAGGGTCGAACGACCCGAACCATAAGTGCATCTTTCAATCCGCCGTGGAATACAACCCGCTCCCATGAGAGTGGGGGAAATAACACTCCCCTCGAGGAATGTAAATTGCGAAGCAGTCACATACAGTCAGGCACAATCAACAGTCCACCCCGACGTCGGGAAAACAAATACTCAGGTAAATGACAGATTTCTCTTTTAAAAAAAACCAAAAAAATAGTATTTAAATCCTTTTTTCGAAATTTATTTGCCAAGTCGAATAATGTTCAATAATATCACTTTATCAAGTATACAATTATGCACGGAGGAAAACAATTCTCTTTCCAGCTGATTAAGAAAATGAACTCTAGTCTTCCTTAGATATCAAATTACGATTTCGATTATATTAGCAGTCAAGTAATACAGGTAGGATCACGGGTACAAAATATAAGGCATGCTAGTGGGTCCTAGGCTACCCGAACATGGCATAATAGTAGCTACGCATGGAATCCCGTCACCTTGTGCGTATGTAGCCCCCGAAGATAATAGTACATACTTAATTAATGCACCTACGGGCACAATTCCCTCTCACAAAGTTAGAAATGAGACTTACCTCGCTACGAAATTCCATAACCGGTTTCCAAGCCCTTCCGTCGACTCCAACGGACCACATCGCCCCAAAACTATCCAAATAACGGCAAACCAATGAAAATATACTCTAATATTTGCAACCATTCCAAATTATATAATTTCCCAACCCCGATTAATGAATTGACCAAAATGCCCTCGGGCCCACGTGCCCGAAATCAGAAATTTATCGGAGATATAATATACCCATAGCTCCACTAGTTCAAATATACAATTTACTCTACATTCCATGCTCAAATTCGTGGCTAAAATCCAAATCACCATTTTTAGGATTTCTTCAAGATTTCATAATTTCCTACCAATTTTCATGTCTAATTCCATGCATATACTTATATTTAACTTTAAAAACATGAAGAAATTACTTACCTTGAAATTTCATGAAGAAGTCCTCTCTTGAAGCTCCTCCAAAATCGACCAAACCAAAGAAGAAATGAAGAAATGGCCACAAATTCTCGGTTTTTAAAACATAATGCCCAGGCCATTTTTCGTACTTGCGATCCAACACTCGCACCTGCGATTCGGCAGGTGCGACCAAACCTCCGCACCTGCGCCTCTCTGTCGGACCATCAATCCTTCGCACCTGCGGTGCCATAGCCGCACCTGCGGCCAAATCCTTGCAGGTGCGGTCACACCAGATGACAACAAATTCCAGCCTTCTTCAAACTCTCAACTTGATCCATTAACCACCCGGAATCCATCCGAGGCCCCCGGAACCCCGTCCAATTATACCAACCTGTTCCAAAACTTAATGCGGACTTGCTCAAGGACTCAAATCACATCAAACAACATCGAAACCACAAATCGCACCCAAATCCCAACTTTATGAACTTAGAAATTTCCAACTTCTACATCCGATGCCGAAACTATCAAATCACTTTCTATTGACCCCAAATTTTACACAAAATTCATATTCAACATTACGGACCTGTTCCAACTTCCGAAATCACATTCTAACCCCGATATCAAAATTTCCACTTCCGGTCGGATTTCTCCAAAAACCTTCAAATTCCTATCTTTAGCCAAATGACTTCAAAATGCCTTCTGAACATCCGAATTTAATTTTGGTTGCTCTCCAAACTGTAGAATCACCATACGAAGATATTCCCAGATTCGGAATCCCAAACGGACATGAATATCAGAAATGCGCTGCAAGCCAAACTTAGGAAATTTTCTTCAAATACTGACTTCCACAGTATATGCCAAAATGCTCCCCGGTTATCCAAAACCCGATCCGGACATACACCCAAGTCCGAAATCATCATACGAACCTGCAGGAACCTTCAAATCTTCATTCAGAGTTCGTTTACTCAAAATTCCAATCTTAGTCCATTCCTCTAGCTCAAGGCTTCTGAAATGAGAATTTTCTTTCCAAATCAACTCTAAACTTCCCAAATTTCAGTGCCGACCACGCCTACCAATCATAATACCTGAAATGGAGCTGCTCATGACCCCAAACTACTGAACGATATGCTAGAGCTCAAAAGGATCGATCGGGTCGTTACGTTGGACATGTAATTTGAAATAATTTATATATTTGAGTTCGTGGTGTTATGCGTAAAGTTTATCTTTGAATATTTTTGAAATCCGAGAACGTGGACACGAGGGTAATTTTTATTGACTTTTCAAGCTGAGTTGGGAATTGTTGTGAATTGAATTATAATAAGTATTGGAGTATATATTGTGAATTGAATCTGTGTGAGTTGTTGGAAAGGTGTTGAATCCAGTAAGGGACTTCGGAGCGAGGTAAGTCTCTTTTCTAACTTTGTAAGAGGGAATTAACCCAATAGCTGATTTAATTTAATATCTGCTTCTATTTGTGGGGTCTACATGCACGCGAGGTGACGAGAGTCCGTGCGTAGCTACTATTATGCTTATGTCTGGATACTCTATGATCCAAATCATGTTATACTTGCGATGTTGCAATCTACTTGTTAATTTAAATACTTAAATCAAATTGAAATTTCATAGAAGATTTGTAAAAGGTTAAACTTCATTTTCTTGACCGCTAATGAGAATCGGTATTTCCTTGAATAATTGCCCCTTAATGAATCTTTAATTGGTTGTTTTAAATGTGTTTTCTTTTTGTGGAGTGGGCCGAACGCCTCGGTAGCAGATAGATGCATCTATGATTTGTGTCGTTTGACCCTCGGCGGTGCACAATTTAGATATTTACGTTGGAACGGGCCGTACGACCTCATCACTGTTTGCACATGATAAGTCTTTGGAATTAATAATGTTTGTCTTGATTCATTAGCCTGAGATACAAAGTGCTAAATGATGGAAAATGAATTTGGGAACTTCTATTAATACATAATTGTTTCATTACTTCATGTTATTGAGTTTACAACCGTTCTATAAAATTCATGTTAATTATAATCTCAGTATTTTATTACCAGCCCATAGTAAGTGTCTGGGTCGACCCCTCGTCACAACTTCTTCGAGGTTAGACAGGATACTTACTGGGTAGGCGTTCATTTACGTACTCATACTACACTTGCTGCACATTTTTATGCAGGTGCATATTTGGCTAATGTCCTTGTGAGAGAAGAGGCTTGTATATATATGGGGACTTAGGTGAGATGCACTTCATATTACGACCCGCAACCATCAGAGTCTCCTTAAGAATATTTATATTTTCCAATCCAATTTGTATATCGGACATATGATGTATTTTATTTTATATTCCTAGTTGATGCTCATGCACTTGTGACACCGGATTTTGGGATGATTATGGATTGTTCTGTATTGAAGTTATTAAAATATTATTATTTACTTTGTAAATTCCATATTTTACTATTTAATTTAGGGAAATATGGTTTCAAAAATATTAAAATGGGAACCAAGTTATGTATTTATTTTTGGCTTGCCTGACAGTGGTGTCCGGTGCCATCACGACCTGTAATAGATTTTTGGGTCATGACAACATGGTATCATAGGACTAGGTTCACTTAGGTCTCACGAGCCATGATAGAGTCTAGTAGAGTCTTGTAGATCGATACGGAGACATCTGCACTTATCTTCGAGAGGATACAGGCTGTGAGCAACACTTGCCTTCTTGATTCCTCATCGTGCAATTTGATTCGTTTGAGGCTTATGCCTTTATTTACTTCCTACTCGATCTTATGCAACGTGAAGCGTTTGTTATCAATTGGTAATCGGGGAATTGTAATGGTACTGTAGATGTGGTGCTGGATGTTTCTCCCAGCGTATTTGATTGGGCTCATGTCGTTGCCTTGCGAAAGGATGTTCTGTTGTTTCATCTCAGTATTAGTATTGCCTATGGTTTTGAAGTGGGGCGCTGTTTGATATGATGATTTGTGCGTTGCTATCGCACAGTGTTGGTGTAATGGCAGGGTGATTATTTATGGACTGTGACAGTGAATGACTTGAAACGAGGATCTCTAAGGTCACGGCTTAGAGTTTCAGCATTTAGTTCCGACGGAGGAAAGGCAATTAGACTATGGAGGTTCAGACCTTGGTTGATGAAATGACGAGTCGTGGTATTTTAGAGCGTGGTGAAATTCTCATTTGTGATATGGTGTCGTGGTTGTTGTTTGAATGTATTAAGGTTCGCCGGTGTTATGGAATCTTTGATTTTCCTATGGGGCAGGGTGCTGTGAAGTGGTGCTTGAGAAGCGGTCGTCAAAGATAGCGGTGTGTAGTGGTTTTGGGATATAATCGGTGTTTCTAATGTTAATGTCTCGAGAAAGATAACCTTCAGGGAGTCTTAGAGTTGGTAGGAATTGGTCAGATCAAGTGCTGCAGAGAGGGATATTTTCTTTGATGCAATATTTGGGCAGAGAAGGATGACGAAGGACATGTGGGAGGCATCTTTTGGTGGTTAAATTTCTATAAGGCTAAGTGTATGAAGCAGGAGTCAGGTAGTTGCTTAAAGGAGAGGGTTTGGCAAAAGTCGGAGAGTGGCAAAGTAGCATATGGGTTCTGATGTAGGATAGTTTTACGTCTTGAGCAAAGTTCGGAGTGATTTGGGATTCATGATAGACAGTGACTCGGTCTCGGTCTTAATTTGGAATATTGGCTACTATACGGAGGGAGGTTGGATACGACAGAAAGGATCTTGCTTGATATGAAGGGGGAATGCAACATGACTTCTGGGTGGAATGTATTGTTGCACTTTTGGGATGTCAATGGGGAGTGAGCGGACTTGTACAGCTGGTGAATGAGCACGAGCTCAAGATGGGATGTTGATTTCGTAGTAATTGTACCCAGTGCAACGACGTTGGAAGATGTCGGCATGAAATTTCCATAGGTAGGTTAACTCCTGTGAGCAGGTTAGCGATCGCATGGTGTTGATGAAACTTCTACGAAGAATTCTACTGGATATCGGGTAAGAGGGAGAATATATGCATGCATCTAATGATTTAGAGTGTTCATGAAGTGTTTAACAGAAGGGTTTCGAGAAATTCGGCAGGTTGATTGTGCAAGATCATGTCAATGAAGAAGAAGGAATCTTGGTAGGTTCCAGGGTTATGAAATTGTAGCTTCAATCTAAGCGGGAGATCCCCACCGTCCACGATTGGATTGCATGGTTGCCTACTTGTGCGGTTTATGGTTATCGGTGTATTGATGGGTTATTGTGACTAAAGAAAGAAAACATCAGTGGTAATTTGAGAAATCTGTGCTATACTTGGGCCTTATCGATTCATGTTCAGTTTTGAAGAAACTCAGAGTTTCTACTTCCACTGGAAGTAATGTACAAGGGAAAGGAATCCATCCGGTTGCTTCTTTGAGAGAGTGTTCATGTTCTAGAAGGGCCTTGGAGTTTGATTACATTCAGGAACAAGTCAGAGTGGGTGACTCTCAAAAATGGTCCTAGTAGGCTCAAATTAAAGTGTGGTGCCTAAGGGTTTTGAGTCCATGGTACGGTTAAGTATCGAGCTTTGCAATGGATTATGAAAGGGGCTTGGAGAGTCCTATGTTATCAACATTTTGCGGTGTAGCATTTGAGGAATGGGAGAAAATAACTTCGGATTCATTGAAGAATTATCAAAATGGGTGTACCCGTTGAAGATGCGAATATGCGCACAAGGAAAGTATGTGATGGTATGTGGGTTTTGAGACATCATGGTCTCGTGAAATAAGGTCACTCAGGATGAGTGCGGATTGGGGTCGATGATGGAGAAAATTGAAATTTTATTGAATTGTGACCGAACCCACAAGGCTGCCTATGTATCCCCTCTGAAATGGGAATCAGTTCGAGCGTAGTTCAATTTACATCATGTGAAGAAGCATAAATGGTTTACACATAGTATCTTTTGACTGCATCTAAATTGATAGGCTTCGGCCAGATTTCTCTGTCCATTCCTGCGAGTATGAGCACTCCTCCTGTCAATACTCTGTGAACCATGTAAGGACCTTGCCAGTTGGGAGAGAATTTCCCTTTGGCTTCATCTTGATGCCGGAAAATATTCTTCAACACCACTTGCCCAGGTGTGAACGGCCTCGACTTGACTCTTTTGTTGAAGGCTCTGGACATTTTGTTTGGATAAAGTTGCCCGTGACATACTGCGTTTATCCTCTTTCCGTCTGTGAGGGCTAGATGCTCATAACGTCTCCTTATCCATTCTATGTCGATGAGCTCAGCTTCTTGTATGATTCTCAAGGAAGGAATCTCCACTTCGACGGGAATAGCAGCTTCAGTACAGTAAACCAGCAAGTAAGGAGTTGCGCCGATTTATGTGCGGACTGTGGTACGGTATCCCAATAAAGCGAACGGTAGCTTCTCGTGCCATTGTTTGTGATTTTCTACCATTTTCCTCAGTATCTTCTTTATGTTTTTATTGGCAGCTTCCATAGCTCCATTCATTTGAGGTCTATATGATGTGGAGTTCTTGTGCTTGACTTTGAAAGTCTCACACAAGGCTTTCATCATATCATTGTTGAGATTGGCGGCATTTTCAGTGATGATGGACTCTGGAACTCCGAACCGACAAACAATCCGGTCGTGGACAAAATCCGCAACGACCTTCTTAGTCACAACTCTATAAGATGTGGATTCAACCTATTTAGTGAAGTAGTCGATAGCCACTAAAATAAATCGATGCCCATTTGAGGCGGTGGGCTCGATTGGACCAATGATATCCATTCCCCAGGCGGAAAAGGTCCAAGGTGAGCTTGTTGAATTAAGCTCGTTTGGTGGCACTTTTATCATATTTGCATGTACTTGACATTGGTAGCACTTTCTCCATGGTCATCCAGAAATAGCCGGCCCTATGTATCTTCTTGGCCAGGACAAAGCCATTCATATGCGGGCCGCAAGTCCCAGCATGTATCTCATCGAGCAATATAGAAGATTCTTTTGTGTCGACATACCTTAACAGTCCCAAATTAGGATTTCTTCTATATAGAGTTCCTTCACTGTGGTAGAAATGATTGGATAATTTCCGAAGCGTGCATTTCTAAGTATGGTTTCCATGCTCCAGGTATTCTCCTTTTGCTAGATACTCTTTGATGTCTGGAACCAAAGCCTTCCATCCATTTCCTCTTCGACATGAGCACAATATTCCGGCTGATTATGGATCCTTATTGGGATATGATCAATAAAGTTCTTGTCTGGATGCTATATCATTGAGGAAAAAGTGTCCAATGCATCGGAAAACTCATTCTGAATTCTAGGAACATGTTGAAACTGTACCTTTGTGAATGTTTTATTCAATTCCTGCACATGGTGAAGATATGGAAATATCTTGGAATTCTTGGTAGCCCACTCTCCTTGTACCTGGTGCACAAGTAGATTTGACTCGCTGATTACCAGTAGTTCCTGAATACTCATGCAACAGCTATGTTGAGTCCTAATATGCAAGCTTCATATTCCGCCATGTTGTTGGTGCAAGGGAATCTGAGTTTCACAAATACCGGATAGTGCTCACCAGTTTCCGATACCAAGACGGCTCCAATGCCGACTCCTTTGAAGTTTTCCGCTCCGTCAAAGAACATTCTTCAACCATCGTAGGCTTCAACAATGTCTGCTCCTACGAATGATACCTCTTCATCAGGAAAATACATTTTCTGGGGTTCGTATTCTCCTCCCACAGGGTGTTCAGCAAGGTGGTCTTCCAGTGCATGTCCCTTGACTTCTTTCTGAGTTACATAGACAATGTCGAATTCACTCAAAAAGATTTGCCACTTAGCCAGCTTTCCAGTGGGCATAGGCTTCTGAAAGATATACTTCAAGGTATCCATTCTCGATATGAGATATGTTGTATAGGCACAGAAGTAAAGCCTCAGCTTCTGAGCTATCCAGGTCAAGGCACAATAGGTTTGTTCCAGAAGAGAATACCATGCTTCATAAGGTGTAAACTTCTTACTCAGGTAGTAGATGGCCTGTTCTTTTATTCCTCTCTCGTCGTGCTTCCCTAGAATGCAACCGAAAGCTCCATCTAGCATGGCAAGGTAATGTAGCAGTGGTCTACCTGACTCTGGCGGGACCGAAACTGGTGGTGTTGATAAGTAACCCTTGATTTTGTCAAAAGCCTTTTGACAATCCTCGGTCCAACTGGTTGAAGCGTCCTTCTTCAACATTTTGAAAATTGGCTCACATATTACTATGGACTGTGCTATGAAAAAACTAATGTAGTTAAGGCTTCCCAGGAAACTCATCACATCTTTCTTGCTTTTTGGCGATGGTAATTCTTGGATGGATTTGAACTTCGATGGATCCAATTCTATTCCTCGGCGGCTGACGATGAATCCCAATAGCTTTCTGACAGGAACCCCGAATGCACACTTTGTAGGGTTTAACTTTAGGTTGTACTTCGCAGTCTATCAAAGAATTTCCTCAAGTCTGCTATGTGGTCTGTGGCCTTCTTGGATTTAAGGATGACATCATCGACATATACCTCGATTTTCTTGTGTATCATGTCATAAAAAATAGTAGTCATGGCCCTCATGTAAGTGGCCCCTATATTTTTGGGCTGAATGGCATCATCTTGTAACAATACACACCCCATGGTGTAATGAAAGCCATTTTCTCAGCGTCCTCCTCGTCCATCCAAATCTAATTGTAACCGGTGAAGAAATCCACAAAAGACTGGAGTTCATGCTTGGCACAATTTTCGATCAATATGTGTATATATGGAAGCGGGAAATCATCCTTAGGACTTGCTCTGTTTAGATCTCAATAGTCAACACAGACTCTAACTTTCACGTACTTCTTTGGAACTGGCACAATGTTGGCTAGCCAAGTTGGATACTCAACTACCCTGAGGACCTTGGCTTTGATCTTCGTAGTAACTTCTTCCTTGATTTTCAGGCTCATGTCTGGCTTGAATTTTCTGATTTTTTACTTCACTGGCGGACACATTGGATTTGTAGGTAACTTTTGAGCCACTATGGATGTGCTCAAACCTGTCATATCATCGTATGACCATGCACAGATGTCCTCATATTACTTCAGGAGCCGAGTGTACTCCTCTTTCTCTGACGGTGACAAGTGGATGCTGATGCGGGTCTTTTTGACGGTTTCAGGATTTCCCAAGTTAACTACCTCAGTTTCGTTCAGGTTGGACTTAGGTTTGTTCTCAAAATCCTCTACTTTTCTGACGATCTCTTAAGGTATAGCATCCTATTCTTCTGAATCACTATCCTTTTGTTGTGTTGGCTCATTACATGTCACAGTTGTCGATTCATCGAGATAGGAAATAGTAATGTTGTATGGATAAAGATACGAGAGAAAAGTTGTAATAATAAACATCAATTCATTGAAAGCGTTAAGAAAAAAGTGATTTTTCAAATAATAGTGTTTTTGGAATATTGAAAAATATTATTTAGAACAAAAGAAAAAGTGCAAAATTGGAAATAATTATTTTTTAGAAAAGTGAACAATGTTATTCAGCCTTGCTACCCCGGAACTCGTCGGGCCCTTGACGGCCTAATAGTCCAGTTCTTGAGGAGTGCTCCTCTCTCCACAACTTGGATAGTAGGGCCTTCATCCTCCTCCTCCTCGACAATTACACAACAGTCCATGTCATCGTCTTCCAAGAACAAACTCCTTACTGCCGCCAACGCTTCTTCCTCCTCTGATCCCCATATGATATCGGCTTGCTTGAAGGTCAGATTCAGGTGTGGCACAGGTTGCTCAAATGGATAGTATGAACCACACCACAGTGGTAACCAGTCTTGGTATTCTTGCCAGGTGTATTAGTATCCCAACCCAAAAGTGGTACCATGGAGCTTTGGTTGTATTGGTTTGGAGATGCCCCGAAGATTTTTACCATGCCCCTTGCTGGTCTCATATCCTCTCCATACTAGAATTATTTCTATCTTGCTACTCCACCACTTATCTTTCTCAATCGCGTTGACCCGCTCGATACGATGGTAGGTTTCTCCACCTAACCTTCATTTATTTTCAATCACCGGGATAGTTTGACTAGTGTAAATGGGGTTACTCCCATCTCCATCGATAATTACTTCCTAGTGGTTCCATTCAAACTTCACGGCCTGATGTAAAGTAGATGCTACAGCCCCAACGGTGTGTATCCATGGTCATCCCAAAAACAGATTGTAAGAGGCGGATATGTCCAGTACATGAAACTCAATATCAAACCACGTAGGGCCCATCTGCAGGCAGAGATTAGTTTCTCCAATTGTAGCTCTCTGAGACCCGTTGAATGCTTTCACATTCGTAGTTCCCTCTCGTATCTCATGGAGGACTTTGCCCAACCTCTTCGACGTTGTCAATGGGAAAATGTTGAGGCTGGATCCTCCAGCCAATGCAAACTCTAGCGATAAACTTATCTTAGTATTGCATTCTGATGTGCAGTGCTCTATTGTGATTCAACCCTTCAAGCGGCAGCTCGTCCTCGTGGAAGGTGATTTTATGGCTTTCTAGCACCTTCCCCACCATATTGGACATTTCTCCACCATTGATGTTGTTGGGTACATATGCTTCACTCAACACCTTCATTAGACATTCCTGTGTGCCTCAGAATTTTGTAGCAATGACAGGATAGATATTTGGTCGGGAGTCTTGTTCAGATGATCAATGACAGAGTACTCCCTTGCATGTACGTCCCTCTAGAGGTCATTTGGACCACTCTCAGACAGTTTATTAGAAGCTTGCTTGCTGGTTTCTCCTAAGTGTTTAGGTGTATAAATCCTTCTTGTTCTGGTCATTCCTTGTGCAGCGCCGGATTCTTCTGTCTTTGACTTTCCTTTTCTTCTAGCCTTGGCCACATAATCCCAGGGTATAGCATTAGAACTGAAGGGTGGTGTGGATGCCACCGTTACAATGAAAGGTATGGCCACCTCCACTTCAAATGGAATGAGTAGTGTTACTTCTACTTCTAAAGGAACCGATACGGCTATCTCAACTCCAACTGGCGGCTGTACCTTCACCACAATGGGATTGAGTGTAACTGCAGGTTTCTTAGGATCATCACCCTCTCGAATAAGCCCGATTGATCCCTCAGGATCCCACTCTTCATCAGTTTCTATCACATTGACCCCTCCACCCCTATGATCTGGGAAAGGATTGTTGCGGACAATGGGTGCAACTTCCTTTTCCTATTTGACCTTATTATCAATCAGTGTTTGGATCTTGTCTTTTAAGGTGCAACACTCATCAATAGTGTGTCCCTTCATGCCGGAATGATATGCACAAGTGTTGTTTGGATTGACCCATTGAGATGATATCTCCATGGGCACATCGGGAATAGGGGTGACATATCCAGTGGCTTTCAACCTTTTGTATAACTGGTCGATTGGTTAAGCAATGGCGGTGTACTGTGTGGGTGGTTTGCGGTCAAAATTAGTCCTGGGTTTTTGGTAGTTTGGACGAGTTGGAAGTGAATGATAATAGGATGGTTGGGTGTTATAGGTGTGGTAGGAGGTAGCAGGTTGGGAATATCTTGGAGGTGATGGTTGGTATGTGGGTGGAGGTGTTTGGTATGTGAGTGGAGGGGTCTGGTATACAAATGGGGTTTTGGGTCCCTGGGCGACCACAACTATTCCCACATATTTCTTCTTTGATATACCACCTGATTGTAATGCTTTATTCGTGGCCTACAGTGCCTCGAAATTTGTCACCATCTCGCTTTTAATACCCTCTTCAATCCTTTCTCTGAGTTTGATGATATCGAAGAACCTATGGTTCTCAATAACCATTAGCCTTTCATAATACTGTGGATCTTGTGCCCTGACAAAGAACTTGTTCACATGTTCCTCATCTAATGCTAGTCTAACCTTGGCTGCTTCCAACCTCCACCGAGTATCATACTCGCGGAAAGTCTCAGTTGGCTTCTTCTTTAAGTTTTGGATATAGAAGACATCCGATGTGTTCTCTGTGTTGAACCGGAACCTATCCATGAAATCGAACGCCATGCTCACCCAATTGGCCCACTTCTTAGGATTCTGGCTTATGTACCAGGACATAGCATCTCTAGTAAGACTCCTCATGAAGAGCTTCATTCGAATCATTTTATCTTTTTCGACCCCCACGAGCTTCTCACAATAAGTCCTCAGATGAATCTTGGGATCACCCATCCCGTCAAACATTTCAAACTTGGGAGGTTTGTAACCCTCTGGCAGTTCCACATCCGGTTGTATGCATAAATCCTCATATTTCAGACTTTCTATTCCTTTACCTCCTTCAACACCCTGAACCCGACTTGTCAACTTCTTGAGCTCTTCAGCCATGTTCTTGATGGGCAGGTCCTTCTCAGCAGATTCTGGTGTATAGGAGATTGGTTGAGTGGAGTGATGTAGAGTTTCTACGTATAAAGGGTTGTTCTAGTGAAGGCCAGGATTTTGGGCATAATGATGATCATTGGTGGAGTTTTAGGGTTCCGGAATAATTTGTAGGGTATTTTAGGGAGTATGGTAGGTGTTTTGTGGGTATTAAGTAGGGAGATGCTGATTTTGAGGAGGGGTTGTGTACTGGTGAGGTGCGAGAGGATTCTGTGGGTATTTGTTGGGTGTGTTCTGAGGTGGTGTAGGGTTCTGGGTGTCGGGGACATTCAATGTGAGGGAGAGATTTTCCAAGTTACTGACCTGCTCAAGCTCGCCCTGTAGTGCAAGTATCTTCAGCTCAAGTCGTAAAACCAAATCATTTGGGGCCTGAGTTCCCCGACCATCAAAAGGTTCACCGTTCTCAACATGTGCAGTGTTTTCTGTTCTGATGCCATTCATATCATCCATTTTAGCTTTCCCTTTGCCTTTCGGTACACTTGGAGGAGCAGAAGGTGGAGGGCCCCTGGATCTGGTATGATAAGCTGATGATGCCAGTATGCATGAACCAACCTAGGGGAAGGGGGATAATTTAAATGTAAATAAAGAAAAGGCAACAAAAGTTACCAAGTCAGTAAGGGTTCCAAGAAGTGTATTTGCAATATCTAAGCACATAGTGCGGGAATGTAAATTCGCGTCCTAATTTTGGAGTCTCGTTGTGCCCGAGGTAGGCCTAGCCACAAGTTGATTTGTAGAATTTTAGTGCTAATAATTTCCTCATTTAATTAATGTAAAAGCAGATAAATCTAAAATGGCTAAATAAGATAAGTCACTAATGGCACTTGGCCTTATTACATTTGGAAAAAGCAGGTAAATCTAATCTACTTGGTCCCAGCACGACCTTCCCCAGGCTTGATCTTCTTGACCATGTCGATCAGGTTCCCCAGGTCGTGCATGCCCAACAACATGTATACTCTCGCTAGATGTCCTCATTTGCTTCCCTCAGCATTCTGGCAGTCGGCGACTCTTTTCCTCGTTTTCCCCTCCAGTTCTATCAGACCCTACTCCAAATACTCCAGCCTTTCATTATATTTGATATCCCTTTCCCTCCATTCATTTATCAGTTCCATATCAGTTTTGTGTTGCTCCAGATGCTCGGCCTAGAACTCATGAACCCTTTTGCGCAGTTTATTGTATTTCACTTGGGCTTCAACAACTTCGTCTATGACCCTGTTTCCTCGATCGATTCTCGACTCAACTACCCGTGCTATGCTGTCTTCCAACCATGAAAGGTAAAAGCGTACATGCCCCTGTGTGGTATCTGTCTGGCTCGATGGTGTTCCTTTTCATAATAAACTTTAGATGCCACATATGCTGAGCTTCACATTTGTACGGGATGTCGTCATCCTAAAAATCTACCATGTAATGACTCATTTTAGAAACTCACAGTATGACTTGCTTCCTGCCTGCCTGTCCCATAACCCTGATGGGAACATAAGGGTATATGCCCCTTAAATCGATCAAAACCAAGTGTGGAGCATCCCTAGATCTGATGATGAACTTACTGGTAGGGAACCACTCGAACATCCATTGAACCTGGTCCTCAGTCAAATTGTCAAGAAACTGCACCCATTCTGTAGCATTTTCCGATTGAGCAAACCTGTCTGGGATGTAAGTCATTCTCTTAGGATGATTCGAAGTCTATATGATCATTCCACGCCCTTCTTGGAAACTCTTGACGATATTGACTCCTTTGGAGATGTTTCAATAATCAAACCCGTAGTAGCATATTACAACCCTCAAAGTGTTTGAACCACTTCTGGCAGCGGTCCAAGGCTTGGTAGATGTCACCTATGATCATAGGTACAATGATATATGTTTTCCCCTTGATCCCCTCTATTAAGTTCTTGGCTACCATAGCCAGTCTAGTGTGAATCCTGTCCCCTTTGCTTAGAAATACTATCATGCCCAGGAAGCAAATAACGAACACAAAAACCCTGCGGTGAATATGACCCAAGGAAGTGATAGAGAATTCATCATGGAAAATACGATAGGAATTGCTATGACCATATCGTTCATAGAGCTAATCAAAGGGTATGTAGGACTCCTTCAGGCACTCCAAATCACCGTTCTTTTTCAAACCCATCATTTTTAATAACCCCCTAGCGACACGATTTTCCGGAACTAACTGTCCCAAGGTAGTCTAGCGAATCCCCCTACTTCTCCAAGATAGGATTCATTTCTATGTTGCCAAAATAGAACACATGCCTTTCTCCTTCCCAGAACATAGTGGCCGCTTCGATTAACATATTGTTCGGTTGGATATCCAGTAAGGAGGGTAAGTTTCCGAGGACCCTTTTCACATGGTCTTTGTCACTTGGAGAAAGGTCCTCCCACCAATCGAACAACAATGGTGGTATTCTTTGGACCATGCCTAACTAGGGGACTTCGTGCCTCATTTATGCAAAACAAATAAGTTTAGACCCTTTCCCCCTCCGGATTCGCCTACTTATACATCGGTGATTAGCATATTGGCACTTATTTCTCCAAATTAATGCACATATCGTGGTTGCGTCCGTTGGGATTATGGAAATCCCATTGGACCTTTGGACAAGGTTTTTCCTAAAGGGTTATTATGTGGACAACACATTAACCCGACTAGGTTTGACCATGATGCATGTACAATAAATCAGAGTAAGGTTTCTATAGAGGTCTAAAATGGTACCCTCAAGTGGACAACTTGAGAGGGAAAGGCACGGAACCTTCGATTGCACCACTGATCGACTAGTTTTACCGCAAATAAGCCTTTTTGTATTTAAAGGGTGATATATAGGAAGGGAGAAAACACTCATCAAGTGTTGCTATAGGATTGATAACATACGAGTGGAGTATGATGTTGAGCATGATTATGCAACAGTAAATAGCATGTTGTCACGTATTTTCACGTAAAAAAATTAATAAATGTGGTATATAATAATTGAAATTATGTTTAAATAAAACAAAGAAAAAAAAGACATGTCAGTTTCCATAATAAAGAGTAATGAAATAAGAAAGAGAAATCGTAAATGCTTAAAAAAAAGGCAAATAGATTCACATAAAGTGGGAAGGGGAAAGGGTGTGCAAGTATTAACAGAATAAATCATGCTTAAAGACTAATTCACAAAAGCAAGTTTGTTATGGTAAGAGCCTAAGGGTGTCCCCAGCAGAGTCGCCATGCTGTCGCGCCCCCCTTTTTCTCGCAAAATCTGGTTTCGACATTTTGGGACAACTCATTTCCTTTTGGGAAGGGGTATGGAATTTGGAGAGTCGCCACCTAACAGATTAAGGTGTGTTAGGGAACCTAAAACAAATAACTCATAAACTGGTTTACATTACCAGAGATTGGGTAAGGGCTCGAAATTACCTTGAGGGGAAGGTGTTAGGCTCCCCTCGAGGTCCACAACGGTGGGTCCCGGCCAAACTCAATTCAAGTGAATTAGTCTTTAAAGGAAAATAAAAACAAACAAATAGAGATTACTTTAAAACGAAAATTAAAGGGATCCTAGGTTTATTAGCCTATAGGATCACTTCTATGCAATACTTAGTAACCTTCCTCAAATAGAGGTGTTACATGTAGCATTAGCGCACATATCATCATATCCTTTATTACCCAAGTACCCTCCCCTTAATTATTATCTAAGCATTCTAATAGTGTCGAGTACGTACCCTATGCGTGCATTACCCGTCCTTTATCTATGGCCTTGGAGGTCCTTAGGGCCTCTATTTAAGGTGGTTCTAGACTCACCTATGGTGCTTAAAAGGAGAAGACTAGGTGTCAAACAAAAGCAAATTGTACTATCACATAATGAACAATTAAAGGGCTCAGATTTACCTCCACAAGTAAACAAACAATTGCACGCCTCAAACAACAGTTTTTAAACGATTTAAAATCCTATAGCAGGATATCTAGATGAGCACAAAGCAGAATATGCAGCATTTTATTAAGACGAGGCAGTGAATACCTAATCAGTTTTCCTACTGATTTTATTACCGACTGGATCTGGGCAGTTTGTAGGTAGTCAAACAAGCATAGTTTTAAACTTCAGAACATTAATCAACCTACAGGTCTGCCTAGGTGATAACTGGGTAGGATCCTATAGACATAGTATCTAAGCGTAAATCAGACCATAATAATAAACTAGCGATTGATTTATAACAGGCGGATTTTTATCTGTTTAGACCCTATAGGTGTGCTGTCTATGCACTGAAAATGATCACAAGCATTACTTAGGGACATATAAACACAAAAATTGATTTTACATATTTATGTCTACAAACATGATATCTAGGTGTCAAACTTTTTTTATACTTATTTCTTATAGGCATGAAGTCTAAGTGATGAAACTGATTTTAAATGTTCTTCCTATAGGCATGATATCTAGGCGAATAAAGTCGTTAACCAGTTTTTCAAGCAAATTCAACAAGTGAATTCCCAGGGACGTGATTTATAATGCACACATGATGGTTTGAGAACATGATTATTAATGTAGAATTGGTAAATGACCTAGAAGCAGGATTTCTAATGCAAATGTGAAAATACAGGATTTCAAAGAATGAGATAAGGCCTTTAGACATGGTTTCTAATGTATATATATAATCATAACAATCCTATGGGCATGATTTCTACCCGATCCCCACAAAATTGTATATAAAAGTCCCTCCTAGTTTTACTAATAACCCTAATATCTGTCTTTACAAGAATTATTACAGACCAAATATAAATGAATTACAGAATGAAATTACTATGCTATAGGGAGCCTGGATAGGCCCAACAGTAAACCTGGAAATCCAGGCGTTCAACCAAATCTGAAGTGTGCCAGTATCTCCTAGTATACCAAATGGTCTTCTGGTGCGTCAAAGTTCCCAAAGGCCTCAGGGACCCCGGGAAATGCTTACACCAGAAACCATTTTAAAGAAATAATTTTGTGAACAAGTGTGGAAAAAGCTAGCTCCTGTGTGTTAGAGTTCAGAGGAGTCTCATGGACTCCTAGGCAGTGCTCACACTGAAGGGGCAGGACCCTAGAAATCTAAGAATAGGAGTTGAAAATAGTACATAAAAATAGGAGATAGTTTTAAAAAAAAAAAGCTTGGTTTTTAAAAAGTAAATAGGAACAAACAGAGTCATTTCAGCACTTTGAGTTCAAACAAATATTCTAGCAGTCAAACAAATAGACAGAACAGGATCACAGTTACTTTAAAGAAGATTTCACATTGCCTAGGATTGACTTAGTTTATCACTAGGTAAGCATATAGCATGTTGGGGTCAAAATAAAGATCGGACAACTACAAAGAGAAAGGTAGCAGGGGTTGGGAGAATAGAAGTCAGGAACACATAAAAACAGGACAAACATAAAGGCATGCTAGTTGAGAAAACAAGTGGATAAGTATCATAGATCAAATAAGAACATGCTAGAATGTATGAACCATATTGACATGATGGACAAGACATTTTCATGATAGTTGAGGCAAGCTAATTAACAGAGAAATAAAGCAGGCAAAGACAGGTTGACAGACAAATTACATAACATACTGAATAGGACCTAATGACAGAGATAGACATGCTGGTTAGGATTAAAAAATAGTAAAAACAGGAATTTAACTACATGGAAGTAGTTATACTAATTAAGATCAACAAACAGGAAAGACAGAAGTTTAACTACACATAAGTAGTTATTGCTAATTAAAATCAACAGGAAAAACGGAATTAGTCATGTTAATTGAAATCAATACACAAGAAAGACATGGACTTAACTACACAGAAGTAGAGAAATAGACATGAAAGCACATAGGTTTAAACTTCATAGCATAATGAATGACAATAGGAGGAGAGACACACCAGTTAAAATAGCAAATAGGAAGGTAAAAGGATGAAGAACCCAATAGTCTAGCATTGGCTTTCAGCCGACTAGACAGTGTAGCAAACACAAGTAACAGAAAGGTTTGAATAAGAGAAAGAGTCTGTGTGTGTGTGTGTGTTTCTTTCTGAATGTGTTCGTGTCTCAAAGAAAAATTAGAGTGGGGTTTATATAGCACTTAGCAAAGTAAAATAATTAAGTTAAAGAATAAATCAGAGTTCATAAAACAAGGTACTCAATCAATTAATTAAGGAATTAACTCAATCAATTCACACAAAAGAATCTGAAAACGACTCCTTAAAGTGGGGAGAATCCCTTAACGACTCAAATTGTGATTCAAATAAGGTAAGTGAATCAATTACTGACCATATAGGAGTCAATTAAATCCCTAAATCATGACTAATAGTCTAATTAGGGCAAGTAGTACTAATTAAAGTCACAAATAAGGAAAATAAGTAAAATCATAGAGAAACACTAATTTTAACAGGAAAATATAATTCGAACCCTAAACAAAATCAATCAATATATATTGATTGACAGAGATAAACAATAACAGGAAAATATTGAAGTGATTAATGCAATAAGCAGAAAAACCTAGGGTTAGGGCATAGACATGAGAAACGGTCGAGCAAGTAAAGAGAATCAAGGTTAAACACTTAAAAACTTGGTATTTTGCAGAAACATAAAAGGATGAAATCCTAGATTTAAGAGAAGATAAAAAATGGGTCGATAGCAAGGAAACACAGGAAGTTTTAAAGAGAAATGGGAAAAGAACTTAAGAATATCTCAGATTTACAAGGATCTGAACAGATTCGAGTAGTATAAGATTAGGGTTTTAAAAAATGACAGAGATGAAAGGAACCTGATTTAAAATCATAGAATCGAGCCATAAACATGGAGAAAATAATACTCACAAACGGAGATAGCCATAGAAAGGCTTACTGTAACGACCCGACCGGTCGTTTTGAGCTCTAGCGCGTCGTTCAACGGTTTGAGGTCATGAGCAGCTCCGTTTAAGGTATTATGACTTGTAAGTGTGGTTGGAATTGAAATTCGGGGAGTTCGAAGTCAAATTGGAAAGAAAAATTCTCATTTCAGAAGCCTTAAGTTGGAGAAATGGACTAAGATTGGAATTTCAAGATAAAAATTTGAACGTTTTTGAGAAATCCGACCGGAAGTGAAAATTTTGATATCGGGGTCGAAATGCGATTCTGAAAGTTGGAGCAGGTCCGTAATGTCTAATAAAACTTGTGTGCAAAACTTGAGGTCAATCAGACGCGATTTGATGGGTTTCAGCATCGAATGTGGAAATTTGGAATTTCAAGTTCTTAAAGTTTGAATGTTAGAGCGATTCATGATTTTGGTGTTGTTTGATGTGATTTGAGTCTTCGAACAAGTCCGCACTATGTTTTGGAACAGGTTGGTGTAATTTTACGGGGTCCCGGGGGGCCTCAGGTGGATTCTGGGTGATCAACGGATCAAGTTTGAAGTTTGAAGAAGACTGAGGTTGCTGTCATCTGGTGTGACCGCACTTGCGAGGCTGGGCCGTAGGTGCAAAAGTTTTGCTGATTTGGCAGGGAGCGCAAGTGCGAGGGAGTTTCTGCACCTACGAAGCCGCATATGCGGACATTGAGCGGAGGTGTGAAGTTTGTCTTGAGCTGAGGAAAGCCGCAGGTGCAGAAGTTTGGTTGCACCTGCGGAATCGCTGGTGCGAGAGCTGGATCGCAGGTGCAAGAAATGGCCTGGGCAGAATATTTTAAAATCGTGATTTTGGCTATTTCCTCACTTATTCATCTTGGCATGGGCGATTTTGGGAGGTTTCAAAGGAGGATTTTCTTCATGCAATGCTAGGTAAGTAGTTCCTTCATGTTTCTAAGTTAAATACAAGGTTATTACATAGAATTATACATGAGAATTTGTAGGAAAATTGGGAAATCTTGAAGAAAACCTAGAAATTTGTATTTAAATTTTAACCACGAATTTGAGCATGGAATTTAGAGTAAATTGTATATTTGAGTTAATAAGGCTATGTGTAGAATATATCTTCGAGAAATTTGGTATTCCGGGCACGTGGGCCTGAGGTCATTTTGGTCAATTCCCTGAGCGGGGTTGGGAAATTATATAATTTGGAATTGTTGCAAATATTAGAGTATATTTTCATTGGTGTGTCATTTTTTGGATAATTTTGGGGCGTTGTGCATCCATTGGAGTCGTCGGGAGGGCTTGGAAGCCAGTTATGGAACTTCAGAGCGAGGTATGTCTCCTTTCTAACTTTGTGCGGGCGAATTGTCCCCCTAGGTGAACTAATTAAGTATGTGCTACTATCTGCGGGGGCAACGTACGCACGAGGTGATGGGAGCCGTGCGTAGCTACTATTATGCCATGTCCGGGTAGTCTAGGACCCACTAGCATGCCTTACCTAATGTATCTATGATCTTGCCTGTAATATCTGACTGCTAATTTAATCGAAATAGTAATTGAATATCTAAGGAAGACTAGGGTTCATTTTCTCAATCATCTAGAAAGAGAATTGATTTCCTTCGTGGGCAATTGTATTCCGGATAAGGTTATATTATTAAATATTATAAAAACCTGGCAAATGAATTTCGAGAAAGGATCTAAATACTATTTTGTGGTTTCTAAAAAAGAAATCTGTCATTTACTTGAGTATTTATTTTCCCGGCGTATTCGGGGTGGGCTGTTGATTGTGCATGACTGCATGTGACCGCTTCGCAATTTACATTCCGTCAGCGGAGTGTTATTTCCCCACTCTCATGGGAGCGGGTCGTACACCATGGCGGATTGAAAAATGCACTTACGGTACTGGCCGACCCTCGACAGTGCATAGATATGATTATTTTATGGCAAAGGTGCACTTATGGTTCGGGCCTTTCGACCCTCGGCAGTGCACAAACATGATTATTTTTATGGCTCAAGCCGGTTGTCCTTATCTCGTATGCGCATGCTAAATTGTTAAATGTTTTTCCTGGATTTTTAAGTATTTAAGATATTTGGGGGAAAAGAAAGAAGAAATTGCTTACTTAATATATTTGGGGGAAAATGAGGAAGTAGTAACTGTTTATTTACTTCTAGTATTTACTTGGATTTCAGTGCCTTATATATTTGCTGCTTTACTACCTTTACATGCCTACCATATTCATCATAGTCTGTTAAATTAATTTGTTGGACCTTAGTGAGTGTCTAATTCGACCTCTCGTCACTACCTCTTTGAGGTTAGGCGGGCGACTTACTCAGTACACGTTATTTTCGTACTCATGCTACACTTGCTGTGCATTTTTATTGCACATGTACTCTCATAGCGGCGTGGCTGGTTGGAGACTTATGCGAGCTGCATTATCTGGAGGCGATCCGCAGCTGACAGAGTCTCCCACGCATTGTATTCATTTTTTTAAAATTCCTTGTCCAGTTGTATTTCGGACGAGCTTGTAGTATTTGTGAAATTATTAGAATTTGCTCATGTACTTGTGACACCGGGTTTTGGGATGTGTTGGGATATATTTTGCTGAAATGGAATATTTAAACCATTATGTTTACTTAACGGATTTTTATTTAGTTATTATGTAATAAAGTGAAAAATGATGATTTTCATAAATGTTAAAACATGAATTTATTTCAACTAATTAATGATTGGCTTGCCTGACGGTGGTGTCCCGTGCCATCATCGCCTTATTAGATTTTGGGTCGTGACAACATGGTATCAGAGCGCTAGGTTCCCTTAGGTCTCACGAGTCATGAGCAAGTCTAGTAGAGTCTTGCGGATCGGTACGGAGATGTATGTACTTATCTTCGAGAGGCTACATGGTTATTAGGAGTACTTCCCTTCTTGATTCCTCGTCGTGCGATTCGATTCCTTTGAGGCTTATGCCTATGCTTACTCCTACTCAACTTACGCTTCGCGGAGCGCTTGTTATGAATCAAGAATTTGAGGAATTAATATGGTGCTACGAATATGGGCGAGGTGTTTCCCATGTGTAGTTGGATGGGGCTGTTGTTGTTGCCCTGTAGAAGAATATTATGTTGTTTCAGTTCGGTTTCTGTGTTTCTGAGAACTTTGAGGCTATTCTCAGGTTGTGATGATGTTAACGATTGGTTATCGTGCGATGTCGATATGATGATAGAATGCTTGCACATAGGTTGGGGTGATGAATGGCTTGAAGGAAGGTCTTCTTAGAGTGTGATTTCGAGATTTCAGTATTTAGATTTTGGCGGAAGGAAGGAAATTGATCTATAGATGACCAGGCTTTGGATTGATAATGTAGTAAGACTTGATGTTTCAAGTAAGGTGGAGTATTCACCTGTGACGTGTTATCGTCGCCCTTGATCGAATGGAATGTGTTAAGTTCGTCAGTGCCATGGTTTCTTCGAGTGCATGTGGGCCAGAGTATGGTGAAGTAGTATTGAAGAATGTGTTCGGCAGAGAATGATATTGAATTGAGGCTAGGCGGTGGTTCCATTTTGAGGAGGCCAGGTGTAGGAAGCAGAAGTCGAGCAGTCGCAAAGTGGGGGAGCGGCAGCATAGTGGTGAATTAGAAGGTATTGTAGCGCAGTTAGTAGATGTCCATGGGGTGCGAGCGGACTGGTAAGGTTGGTGAATGAGAACGGGCTTAGGATGGAGTATTGATGTGGTAAAAATAGTGTAGTATGGCGTCGTTGGAAGGTGTCAGTTGGTGAATTACATAGGTGGGTTATCTCCGGTGAATAGGTTAGTGGTTGCATGGTTGGCAAGTTTCCGAGAGGGATTCTAGTGGTTGTTCGGTAGGAGGCGGGATGTGTGAATGATGCTAGAGAATTTGAGTAATTAGGGAGTGCTAACACGAGAATTAGAAGAATTGGACGGATTGTTTGAGCAAGATCGTGTTAACAAAGGGGAAAGGATCTCAGTAGGGTCTAGAGTAGTGCAAGGAGTAGCTTCGGGCTAAGGGGGAGTCCCACCACCTGAAGTTGGGCTGTAGGATTGTGTTCTCATGGGGTTGCAGATTTTCGGCATATTGGCAAATTGGTACAGCTAAGGGAAAGGAGTAGAATGGTAATTGTGCATGGGATTTGATGAATGTGTGCAAAAGTTGGTTCTATCAGACAAGGTTTAGGCTTTGGAAGATTCAGAATTTATGCTTAAGGCATAGGCAAGTTTAAGGGTAGTGACTCAGTCACGTGTTTCATTGAAAAGGGTGTTCATGTGCTAGAAGAGCCTTGGAGTTGCTTCTATTCGGGACCAGTTAGAGTGGGTGACTCTCAATAGCGGTCCTAGTATATTCAAAGTTAAGAATGTGGCGTTTAAGGGTTAAAGGCAGCCGTGTAATTAAGGATTGAGATTTCGCAGCATAATTCCTGAGAGAAGGAAAATGGTTGGAGTGTTCCATGATATGTTTCAACATGCAGTATAGCATTGGGGGAGTGAGATAAATAAACTCTGGGTTGTAGAAACATTTTCAGGAGGGTATGGGACGGGTTGTGAGACTGAGACAACATGGTCTCGTGAATCAAGGTCACTCGGGATGAGTGAGAGTTGAGTTTGCTATGAGTTGGAGGAAGTTACTATTATTTCTGAGGCAGTTAAGAATCATTAAAAAAGATAGGTTGATTAGCCATGGTTGAAATGGCACAGGTACGACAGTGATCAGTTACTTCGATGTGATTACGTTATGCATTTGGTTTATGCCAGTATGTGCGGGGCTTGTCAGCCGTCGTAATAGATTTCATGTGGGATCATTCGAGAGCTATGGCCTATCAGGAGTAGGCGGATCCCGAAAGGGTTATGGTGGTATATACTACTACTTAAGGATTTGCATGTTGGGTGATTGTAAGCATTCACTCGTGTGTTGAGATAGTACTCTTGAATTGAGTTAAGTAAAAGGTTTATGTATGATGAAGTGTTCACCCTATTGGTGGTTCAGAAGTTATAATGGTATTCTTGCGCTCTCTAATATTGGCATGTTAGGTGCAGTAAGTAGTATGTAACTGGGAGTAAGAATCGAGATTATGGTTCGGTGTTAGAGAGGATGTCATGAGCTCGGATGAGCAAGAAAAAATGATTTGAGAGTCCAGAGTAAGCTGGTGTTATCTTCAGTGTCACCTGAGATCGATATTCGGTGAAAGGGGCTTTGTACCCTGGTCATGGGTTCTTGATGTGTTTGCAGTATTAGTGTGGTAGGTGCGAGTGTGCGGACTTGTTACTTGGTGTGGAAGGTCGTGGGAGCGTAACCACGAGAATATTGTATAAATGTGACATGTAGTTACTTAATAGATTGAAGATTTGGACCAAGTATAAGGAAGTGTAATATTGCTTGTTTGAAAATTCATGCTAGGAAGGCGTTCGGTCCAGTTGGTTGTGGATGGTGGGATGTTGTCCCAGCTATGATGTTTGTTCTTGCGTATTATGAGAGGAAGGGGGTTAATATGGACCCAGGTAAGGCTATTAGGCTAGTTTTGTGCGAGCAAGGTAGACTCGATGCTTGTAGATGGATTTAAATATGATTATGGGTTTCATGTGAGACAGATATGTTCATTTTAGTATAGCGCTCCCAAGGAGGGGTGTTGGGATATCAAGTGGTTCCCCGTCTTCGTCAAATTCAGGTAATATTATGATTTTGCCGTGTGATTTGTGAACGGTTTGATAATTTCTTAATGAATTGAGGTCCCGCGTAGTGGTTATGTTAGGCGAGCAAGAAAGCTCTTGGGATCCTGAGTATATATATACACATTGCACCTCAGTTGTGCTTGAGTTTTGTAAGCATATGGCTTTATCAGTCTCCCCGGGATGGTATTATGCACTTAGCGTGCTTATGATCGATATTCAGTAATTTGTAATAGTGAGCAATTCAGCTCCGCGTATATTTTCCTTATGTGAATTTTATCATGGGATCGGGTGGCACGCCGCCACGAGTATTGTTATTTGGATCGGGTTGCATGCCGTAACAGTATGATGATGAGTAAGATTCCTATATTTATTTTCTTGTGTTTTAGTTTCTATTTTATAAGAAGAGTTCCTAGTAATTTACGTGAGTCGAATAGTCTCTTCCTGAGTCATTTCTTTAGGTATCATGTTCGGGTTATGGACTATTGGCAAGTTGTGGTGTCATGTGGGACTGTTGGTCATGTTTGGGGTGATTTTTTGTCCGAAAAGTTCATACTGGGTGAGATGAGATTATTGGATCAGGGATGAGCGCGATTAGATTATGTGGAATACATTGAAGGACAATTACTAACGGTTGGTTCATAATGAGGTGATGATTCTAGTCAAGATGATACATTCAATGATTTGTTAACTCTGCAGTTGGTTATGAATTTCTACCTGTATCCTCTGTTGTAGTGATATCTCCAGCATTATAGCAGGACGTATGTATTTTTCTTAAGGTACCTTGGGAGCATCAGATTCATGGAATTTTGGCTATTAAGGTTTAAGGAGTGTCATTGTGGTCAGATGGTGAATTATGCGGTGCATGGTGCTAATTAAGCAAGGGTATGGAGTCATGTTCTGGTATGTCGTGTGGTAGTTGATACGGTGTTCGTATATATTGGAACTAGGCATGTTAGAGGAATTTCAGGAGTTGGATTATAAACCTATTATATGGATATAGTAAGAAATCTTCAGATTTGATCAAGCTAATGTACTCTGCTGGGTTGTGGTAGCACGGGTAGGTGATCGAGGTGTTAAACAGTGATTTCAGATAACTCCAGAGCAGTTCCTAGCACGTTCGAGGACGAATGTCTGTTTAAGTGGGGGAGAATGTAGCGACCCCACCGGTCGATTTGAGCTCTAGCACGTCGTTCAGCGGTTTGGATCATGAGCAGCTCCGTTTCAGGTATTATGACTTGTAGGTGTGGTCGGAATTGAAATTTGGGAAGTTCGGAGTCAAATTGGAAAGAAAACTTCTCATTTCAGAAGCCTTAAAATGGAGAAATGGACTAAGATTGGAATTTCAAGTAAACAACCTCCGAATCGGGATTTGAAGGTTCATGCATGTTCGTATGATGATTTCGGACTTGGGCATATGTCCGGATCGGGCTTTGGGTAACCCAGAAGTGTTTCGGCGTATATTGTGGAGGTTACCTTTTTTGAAGAAATTTCCTAAGTTTGGCTTGAAGGGCATTTCAGTGATATTGATGTATGTTTGGGATTCCGAGCCTGGGAATAGCTCCGTATGGTGATTCTGGAGTTTGGAGCGCAATCAGAAGTGAATTCGGATGTCCGTAGGTCATTTTGAAGTCATTTGGCTAAAGATAGAAATTTGAAGGTTTTTGAGAAATCCGACCGGAAGTGGAAATTTTAATATCGGGGTCGGAATGTGATTCCAGAAGTTGGAGCAGGTCCGTAATGTCGAATGTGACTTGTGTGAAAAATTTGAGGTCAATCAAACGTGATTTGATGGGTTTCGGCAGCGAATGTGGAAGTTTGGAATTTCAAGTTCTTAAAGTTTGAATTTTAGAGCGATTCGTGATTTTTCCATTGTTTGATGTGATTTGAGGCATCGAACAAGTTCATACTATGTATTGGAACAGGTTGGTGTAATTAGACGGGGTCCCGGGGGGCCTCATGTATTTTTCGGGTGATTAACGGATCAATTTTTAAGTTTGAAGAAGGCTGAGGGTGTTGTCATCTGGTATGACCGCACCTGCGTGGCTTGGGCCGCAGGTCCGACTTTTGTGCCGCGGGTATGAAAGTTTGCTGGTTTGGCAGGGAGCGCAGGTGCGAGGGAGTTTCCTCACCTGCGAAGCCGTAGATGCAGACATTGAATACAGGTGCAAAGTTTAGCTTGAGCTGAGGAAAGCCACAGGTACGAAAGTTTGGTCGCACCTGCGGAATCGCAGGTGCGAGAAATGGCCTGGGCAGAATGTTTTAAAACCGTGATTTTTGGCTATTTCCTCACTATTTCATCTTGGCATGGGCGATTTTGGGAGGCTTCAAAGGAGTATTTCTTCATGCAATGCTAGGTAAGTAATTCCTTCATGTTTCTAAGTTAAATACAATGTTATCACATGGAATTATACATGAGAATTTATAGGAAAATTGGGAAATCTTGAAGAAAATCTAGAAATTTGTATTTGGATTTTAACCACGAATTTGAGCATGGACTTTAGAGTAAATTGTATATTTGAGTAAATAAGTCTATGGGTAGAATATATTTTCGAGAAATTTTGGATTCCGGGAACGTGAGCCCGAGGGCATTTTGGTCAATTCGCTGAGCAGGGTTGGAAAATTATATAATTTAGAATTTTTGCAAATATTAGAGTATACTTTCATTGGTGTGTCGTTGTTTGGATAGTTTTGGGGCGTTGTGCATCCATTGGAGTCGTCGGGAAGGCTTGGAAGCCAGTTATGGAACGTCGGAGCGAGGTATATCTCCTTTCTAACTTTGTGCATGGGAATTGTCCCCCTAGGTGAACTAATTAAGTATCTGCTACTATCTGCGGGGGCTATGTATGCACGAGGTGACGGGAGCCGTGTGTAGCTACTATTATGCCATGTCCGGGTAGTCTAGGACCCACTAGCATGCCTTACCTAATGTATCTGTGATCTTGCCTATAATATCTAACTACTAATTTAATCGAAATAGTAATTGAATATCTAAGGAAGACTAGGGTTTATTTTCTTAATCATCTAGAAAGAGAATTGATTTCCTTTGTGGGAAATTGTATTCCGGATAAGGTTATATTATTAAATATTATAAAAACTTGGAAAATGAATTTCGAGAAAGGATCTAAATACTATTTTGTGGTTTCTAAAAAAGAAATCTGTCATTTACTTGAGTATTTGTTTTCCCGACGTATTCGGGGTGGACTGTTGATTGTGCCTGATTGCATGTGACCGCTTCGCAATTTACATTCCGCGAGCAGAGTGTTATTTCCCCCACTGTCATGGGAGCGGTCCGTACGCCACATCGGATTGAAAAATGCACTTATGGTACGGACCGTTCGACCCTCGGCAGTGCATAGATATGATTATTTTATTGCAAAGGTGCACTTCTGGTCCCGTATGCGCATGCTAAATTGTTAAATGTTTTTCCTGGATTTTTAAGTATTTAAGATATTTGGGGGAAAGCAAAGAAGAAATTGTTTACTTAAGATATTTGGGGGAAAATGAGGAAGTAGTAACTGTTTATTCACTTCCAGTATTTTCTTGGATTTCAGTGCCTTATATATTTGCTGCTTTACTACCTTTACATGCCTACCGTGTTCATCATATTCTGTTAAATTAATTTGTTGGACCTTAGTGAGTGTCTAATTCGACCTCTCGTCACTACCTTATTGAGGTTAGGCGGGCTACTTACTGAGTACACGTTGTTTTCGTACTCATGCTACACTTGTTGTGCATTTTTCTTGCACAGGTACTCTCATAGCGGCGTGGCTGGTTGGGGACTTATGCGAGCTACATCATCCGGAGGCGATCCGCCGCTGACAGAGTCTACCTCGCATTGTATTCATTTTTATGTTAAATTCCTTGTCCAATTTGTATTTCGGACGAGCTTGTAGTATTTGTGAAATTCTTAGAATTTGCTCATTTACTTGTGACACCGGGTTCTGGGATGTGTTTGGATATATTTTGCTGAAATGGAATATTTAAACCATTGTATTTACTTAACATAGTTTTATTTAGTTATTATGTAATAAAGTGAAAGGTAATGATTTTCATAAATGTTAAAAAATGAATTTATTTCAACTAATTAATGATTGGACTTGCCTGACGGTGGTGTCCGGCGCCATCACGACCTTAGTAAATTTTTGGTCGTGACACCTATGAGACAGTATTGAACAAAATCTGGGTTAGATCTCTTCGAGATTCTTCCATAAATCAACATAATCGAACAACCAGAAGAGGTGAGAGGCCGGTAGGGCCCGGAAATTACAGAGAAATCCCATGGAACATGGGTTTTTCGGTGACGGCGGCTAGGGTTAGGGTGAGTGTTTGAGAGAGAAGAGGGGAGGTAGGGATTCAGGACGGCGGAAATAAGAGAAATGGGGGTGATAGGATTTGGGTTCGATTAAAAAAGGAAAGGGTTAATGTGGACCGTTGATCTCAGAGATCAACGGCCACGATTAGAGAAGGCTCTGCGTCGGGTAAGGGTTATTTAGTTTGGGCTGGGGCAGATTGGGATAGCATTATAAGCAATTGAGCTGGTATAATCAAGTTAGGTCCGAAATTAAAATGAATTCAAAGGGGCTATTTGTTAAATACCCAATTAATTAAAAAAATAATTTATAATAAAATTTAACAAATTCTAAAAAATGATTTTCATGCATAAAAATGATTTTAACATAATTACTTGATATTATAAAAATATAAAAATCTATTTTTCTGGCGAAATAAGGTAATAATGCATACATGGGCTATTATTGCAAAGTTATTGCAATTATAACCCAAAATATAAATGTGGCTATTCATGCAATAATTAAAGCTTGGTATAAATGTAAATGGTAAAAATTAAGCAATAAAATCATTATGAAACCATTTTTGCGGAAATTAGTAATTATTTATATCAATAGAATACTGGGATAAATTAATTAAAATACTTAAAAATGTAGAAATTATGAAAAATATTAATTGATGCTCATGCATTATTTTGAAGCTATATATGCATTTTAAGAATAATATCAGAAAAATTGGGTATCAACATTGTCGATGTCCGTTTGGGATTCCAAGTCTGGGAATAGATTTGTATGGTGATTGTGGTATTGGGAGGGCGTTCCGAAGTGGATTTGGAGGTCCGTAAGCCATTTAGGGGTCATTTGGCGAAAGATAGAAATATAAAGGTTTTTGAGAAGTTTGACCGGGAGTGGACTTTTTGATATCAGGGTCGAATTCTTATTCCGGAAGTTGGAGTAGGTCAGTAATGTCGAATATGACTTGTGTGCAAAATTTGAGGTCAATCATACGTGTTTTGATAGGGTTCGGCATCGAATGTGGACGTTCGAAGTTCTAAAGTTCATTAAGCTCAAATTGGGGTGAGATTCATGATTTCGATGATGTTTGATGTGATTTGAGGCCTCAAGAATGTCCATGTTATGTTATGGGACTAGTTGGTGTGATTGGACGGGATTCCGGGGGCCAAAGGTATGTTTCGGGATAGTTTCAGACCATGTTAAGTTGAGTTGTTGTTGCTGATATCTGGTTCTAATTTTGTTCTTCGCGAACGCGAAGGATTTCACGCGTTCGCGAAGAAGGTTTTGACTGGCTGCTGATTTGTGCTTCGCGTTTGCGATTGGGTCATCGCGTTCGTGAATGTGAACTATCCCAGGGGATTATAGACATTTGCGTTCGCGAAGGGTGCAATGCGTTCGCAAAGGGTACAACGCGTTCGTGAATGGGGTATCGTGTTCTTTAAGAATAATTTTGGAACTGGAGCTGGTATTGCGTCGCGAATGCAAGGGGCCTGCCGCATTCGTGAAGAAGGTTGACTGGGCAATGACGTTTTTAAAAATGGGAGTTTGGCCGTTTTCATTTCATTTTCCTCCATGGGAGCCGACCTAGGAGAAATTTTGGAGCACCATTTTCATCAGCAAGCATGAGGTAAGTGATTCCTACTAATTGTGAGTTGCATACAAGGTTTATACATAGATTTAGGCATGAAATTTTGTGGAAAATTGGGCTTTTTAAGAAAACCTAAAAATTTATATTCTTGGATTTTGACCACGAAATTGGACATGAAATTTGAAATAAATTATATATTGAGTTCGTGGTGTTATGGGTAAGGTTTATCTTCGAAAATTTTTGGAGTTCGAACACGTGGGCCCGAGTGTGATTTTTATTGACTTTTCGAGCGGAGTTGAGAATTGAA
Source organism: Nicotiana paniculata (assembly GCA_005239505.1). NCBI lineage: Eukaryota > Viridiplantae > Streptophyta > Magnoliopsida > Solanales > Solanaceae > Nicotiana > Nicotiana paniculata. The sequence goes on along the minus strand of MDKI01213752.1, from coordinate 12,597 downwards.
GTATAATTAGTATTGGAGTATATATTTATGGATTTGCACATTTATTGAATAGTTTGGAGCGAAAGGGTATCAGTGGGAGTTGTTGGAAAGGTGTTGGAGCCGGTTATGGGACTTCGGAGTGAGGTAGGTCTCTTTTCTAACTTTGTAAGAGAGAATTAACCATTAACCCCATAGGTGAATTAATTTAATATGTGCTTCTATTTGTGGGAGATACGTACACATGAGGTGATGAGAGTCCGTGCGTATATGCTTATGTCGGGGTACTCTAGGATCTAAAATCATGCTATACTTGCGATGTTGCAACCTACTTGTTAATTTAATTGCTTAAATCATATTGAAATTTGATAAAATATTTGTAAAAGGTTAAACTTCATTTTCTTGACCGTTAATAAGAATCGGTATTTCCTTGAATAATTTCCCCTTAATGAATCTTGAATTGGTTGCTTTAAATGTGTTTTCTTTTTGTGGAGCGGTCCTAACGCCTCTGTAGCAGATAGATGCATCGATGGTTCGTGTCTTTCGGCCATCAGCAGTTCACAGTTTAAATATTTATGTTGGAATGGGTCGTGCAACCTCAACATTGTTTGCGCATGATAAATCTTTGGAATTAATAATGTTTGTCTTGCATCATTGGCCTGAGATACAAAGTGTTAAATGATGGAAAATGAATTTGGGAACTAATATTAATAACATAATTGTTTACTTACTTCATATTATTGAGTTTACAACCGTTCTATAAAATCCATGCTAATTATAATATTGGTATTATATTACTAGTCCATAGTAAGTGTCGGAGTCGACCCCTCGTGACTACTTCTTCGAGGATAAGCGGGATACTTACTGAGTACGCGTTGATTTACGTATTCATACTACACTTGCTGCATATTTTTGTGCAAGTGCATATGTGGCTAGTGGCCTTGTGAGAGCAGAGGCGTGTATGCATGCGGGGACTTAGGTAAACTGCACTCCATATTACGACCCACAGCCAACAGAGTCTCCTTCAGAGTATCTATATTTCTCCTGTCCAATTTGTATTCTAGACAGATGTTGTATTTTATTTTATATTCCTAGTTGATGCTCATTCACTTGTGACACCGGGTTATAGGGTGATTATGGATTGTTCTGTATTAAAATTGTTAAAAATATTATTATTTACTCTGTAAATTCCATCTTTTACTATTTAATTGAAGGAAATATGGTTTCAAAAATATTAAAATGAGAACCAAGTTATATAGTTATTTTTGGCTTGCCTGACAGTGGTGCCCGGTACCATCACGACCTGTAATAGAGTTTTGGGTTGTGAGATATTCATTTCGACACAGAATAATTACATATGATTAGTAAAATTTTCCTACGAAACAGTGTCACCTGATATCGCTCCGTCCAACGTATGTCCGCCCCTGAATGAATTCCTTTTTATGTTAATACTAACTACGTCGGGTGTATTACCAACTACATGTGACGATATTAAACCTACAACAATTTGTATATTCAACACGATATTTAAAGAATAATCTATGTTGGGGTCAAAATAACAAGACGTCATGCGCAAACTAATAAAGCAAACTTTGAACGATAAGAAATCAGACAATAAACAAAAATGTACTAAAAGAAACATAATATTTTAATATGGTTTGGTCAAGTGACCTACATCAATTTACTAATATAAAAGAAAAAAACTTATCAAGTGAATAATTTTCCCCCATAAACATTAAGGAATATATTGTGTATGCTATTTTTCACTGTATATGTAGGAAGATCCTCAATTTATAGAGGCCTGCAACTTTTTACTCTAAGAATGGGGATCTGTCAAATATATAAGATATTTATATTTTCCCTTTAAGAAAGTAAAATCAAGTATGATAAATATTTTACCCTTCCTTCAAGCAATAGGTAAATCTAAGCATAGTAAGAAAATCATGTCAAATACTTAAAATTCTACATTTGGCCTGATTTTCTTGATAATACTTGATCCACCTTCTTCACATAATCTTTGTTACTACCGGTTGTCATGATTAAATGTAGGTATTAGATGAAAATTAGATCCATGTGCGTTAAAAGTGAGTACGAGTTAAAATATTGGAGTCGTGCGATAAAAGTGAGCATGGATAAATGTGGAGCCTTGATTTTCAATTGAGCAAGGTTAAAAGTGGATCCCATGTGTTAAACTATAAGCATGTGTTAAAAATAATTTTAGTTTTTTAAGGTATAAATAATGTTGAAAATCTTATTGAAAATTTATCTAGTTTTGTTATTTTTTGGTCAAAATTTTTCATTATGGTCAAACTGGTTGTAGCTTGATCAGAATCCGTTTTGAACCAGCCTTCGTCCTTATCGAACTATTTGCTCTGACACCACTTGTTGGGATTGGAATAACAAGGCATCATATGGAGCAAAATAAAGCAAAATTTGAACGAGGATAAATCAAATAACATAGAAAAATATACGAAAAGAGACATAATATTTTATTGTTTATGAAAGAGAGAACCTCAATTTATAGATGTCCACAATCTTTTCCTCCAAGAATCGAATATATCAATATGGAAGAGATCTATATTTTTTTAGGAAAAATAAAATTATTTATGATAAATATTTTACCCTTCCTTTAACCAACATGTAAGTTCAAGCGTCGTAGGAAAATTAAGGCAAATTCTAACAATATGATACATCCACATTTTGGTAGCTCATTTTGTAGTGGTGTAAAATCTAATCGAACAAATCGGAACCAAAAAAAAAAGAGAAGTATGAAATCTAATTAGGTACTTGTTGTCTTGTTTACCCTAAAATTCGAGTAACAATTAAACTTGTATTGTGGTTATAAGGATACATGAACTAATTCAATACCAATTGATAAACAGTGAATTAAATGGATAAATTGGACGATAAAGTAAATCAAACCAGTGTGTCAGCAGTGCGTTGAACCTTGAATCGAGATGGTCTCGAAGTTCGATAATAAGAACAATGAAGAACAATAACAAATAACAATGAACAATAAGAGAAATAAAACAGCGTATATATTTTAACCAGTGAATGATGGATTCTACAAATGAATTAGGTTCCTCTTTATATAGTAGAGGAATCCTAAATAAGGTACAATTTTCATAAAGGAAATAAATCCCATGATTGGTTCCAATAACCACTTGATTTGATCTGTCCTGGAATTTTCGCCGAGATCTTCGTTCGGTTGCTAATATCTTGGCATTTTGTTATTATGCCTTTCTCGAGGTCGGCCATGCTCGGTCTTGATCTTCAGCGAGTACTCTGATCCTCATGTTAGATGATCTGTCATCGAGCTCGAGCTGAGCCTTCTCTCGAGGGAATTCCTTGTGTCTGCGAAATTGGGCATACTCGATTTCAATCGTATACAGATAGTCCCCGCATTTCTTAGAGTAAAACGACAAGAAACGATTTAATCCTCAATTCTCCGGCACCTAGATCATGATGTCTTCCTCGTGATGTAAGCGACAGATGTGACCGAAACATCCCGTCAATCCAGTTACCCAAATCATTAATGCCTGTCAGTTAGTGGTCGACCACTAGCGCCACCGAACCGTCGCCATGAGCCTATAAATACCATCTCCTTCATTGAATCAAACTTTACTATTGCTTTGATCAAGTCTCTAAGTCTCCTAACCCTTCTCATCTCCTTTCTATCGCCGCCTGTTAAGTAATTGTTGATATCATTAGAACCACCAATTCTCTATCTTCTTTCCCTCCTTTCTACTTATATCAATGGCTAAAACCTCGAAGACCGTACCACAAAATTAAAAGCCTCTCCTTCTTCTTCCCGGCCGACCGGTGACAAAACACTGGTGGAAGCGGCTTATCATGAGTACATTCCCGCTCCATGTACTCTAAAATCTAACTTCAATGTCGATAACACCTCATAGGTACCGGGGCAATGTGAGCATATGTCGATGTACATATGCTCGATAACAGAGAGCCATATCAAGGCCATGAGGAGGGACTGCAACTGGGTTCCCGAAGTCGTGGTGCAAATCCCTGCTCCCGAAAGGAGCATCACTACATATGTGTAGGGGTTCTTAAGTGTTTACACTTACCCTCACATTGGGTCCCATCGACCCGGTGATCCTTGACTTCTACAAAAAATATCGGGTCACCGTCGGTCAAATCCACCCTTCTCTATGGAGCATAGTAATCATGTTGTGCTTTTTCTCTAGCAAGGCCGAGGGGATGGAGTTTACTCTAAATCACCTCATGTGGTTGTTCCGGCCTTGAATCTATCGAGGACTCATCAGGCTTCAACGTCGGGCAAAGAAGGCCTTGTTCTCGACTATCGACGAGGATACAGATCGAGATTGGATGAGTCGTTTCATACAGGTGAGGACCCGTGATATAATACCGAAGGAGAAGTTAGTGTTCCCCGAGGAGTGGAACCCCAATCATAAGTAACATATGAAACATTATTCTTAGTATCTGATTCGGCTCCGTCTAACATTTTCATTTATTTTGCAGCTGTTCTTTGGATGCCCCAAGCAGTCCCAGATCTCGAATACTAGGTTCAGAAGTTAGCCTCGACTTTCTCCCACGCCGAACGTGCCTGGCGTGACTTTGCAAAGGGCAGATGGGAGGCCAAGAACCATGATAAGGACACCTTTTCTCGTGTTCCAATACACCTTTTGCACTTCATTCGTCACTAACTTTACTACATGTAGGCCTAACTAAGGATGTCGTTCTGAGGCCCTCGGCTGGCAAAGATGGAACCAAGTCCCCGGCTCCAAAGCCAGGGAAAGAAAACAAGAGGAAAGGTGCCTCGCAATCCAAGGACCCCAAGCCCAAGCCTTAAAGGGTGAGGCCAAAAGTAGTAGGTATCACGGTGGAGTCGGTCAAAAACCTAAGAAAGGAGGAAAGAAAAGAGGAGGAAGGTGCCTCGGCATTACGGTCCGATCTAGGGAAGCCGTTGAGGTTGCAAAAACTTCCGAGTTGACGTCGGCTGCTGCAACCAAACCACGTGTCGAGGAGGCTCCAAATATGAATTCAGATGGGGGCCCCGAATCACTAGAGGTCGAGATTATTTCTTGACCAACTGCTACTACACCAGATGGGGCCGGTTTTGAGACCCCAAATATCGATCAGAGCGCCTCCAGTGACTTGCTCGGGGCCATGACAACAGGTCAAATGCCTTCACTTCCGGCCTTTTTCGAGGAGGCAATAATGGAGGCCCAGGAGTTGAAGACCCCTGATATTGGTGGAGGTTCTAGTGTAGGATATCCCTTTCGTGATTCCTTTAACAGGGTCGATGATGCCTCTGATATCAGCGACACTCCTATCCTTCTATAAGAGGCCTAACATATCCTTTCTTGGGTAAGTGTTGGTTGCTGTAATTCTTTTCTTTACTCGTTTCTTTCTCCGAATCTAACTTGCATTTCGTTTCTTGTATAGGCCTCGACTAAGTTTTGAGTTGATCTTAGCCACTGTGTGACCGAATTCGAGAAGGTCTCGGAGGAGAGGAACGCTTTGAAGCTACTTTGTGGACAAAAGGACGAAGCCATAAAGGACCTTCAAGAGGATCTGGCCAAGGCTCGTGAAGAGGAGGCCGAACTAGACAAGTAGGTAACCATCCTTTTGATAAAGTATGGACTCAACCCAACTGTGGAGGCTAATACTTCATTGTCTCAGCTACAATAGAAGGTGGAAAAGATCGAGCTGCTTCAAGGAGAGGTCGATCAGGTCAAGGTCGACTGTGATCGGTGGAACGAAAGTATGGACCACTTGGCTGCGGAAAAAGAGACTACATCAGCCAAACTGTCATCAGTCGAGGCCTAAATCCGAGGCATCAAAGAAAAAAGCTCAGCCCTGGCCAAGAATATTTATGATCTTGAAGCCGGGCTCGCTGAGGCCAAGGCGGAGATCGAGAAGACCAAGGTCATGGCGAACAAGTCCATCGCCATATACCGGACGGATGTTGAGGCTGCTCAAATGTAGCTAAGGGAGGATTCTGATCGGGAGCAATGGAACAATAACCTGGAAAAGTGTCAATCCCGGAGGGAGATCCTCGAGAAAATCCATGCTCGAGGTTTTGATCTCTCCGAGGAAATATCTCAGGCCAAGGTGCTTGAAGCCGAATCCACATAGCTTGCCTCCTCCAATGATGAAGATAATGATGAAGAAGGCAACCGGGACGGATCCGATGAGGGTCCTGAAGAAGAAGTTGTTCCCCGGGAAGCAGCTCAAGAAAGGGTTGTTACCGAAGAGGCTGATCAAGAAGGAGTTGTTCCCGAAGAAGCTGCTCAAGAAAGAGTTCCTCCCAGGGAAGCTGCTCAAGAAGGAGTTGCTCCCGAGGAAGCTGCTCCCGAAGGAGAGGTAGGCCCCGACCGTAGTTAGGACTTAGCTTCTTTTTTCTTTTCTTTTTGTAAGACCTAGATCTGTCTCTTGTACATATCCTTCAGTATATAAAAGAAAAAACTTCTTTTTTGGATGCCTTCATAATATTTATGTACGAATATGTTCTATGCCCTTGCCTTGTGAAAATCTTATTGTTGTAGTCTTTATAGTCAAGTGACTCTAGCTCGTACTTAAATTAAACCCTCAAGTTTTTTAGGTAAGCAAAAGCAAGTCCCCGAGATCAGTAATAGGTTTAAGATTTTCGATGACTCAATTGAGGCCATGACTGCATTGTTCTAACTAAGTTCGAGTAAGTTTTGAAATTAGAATGAAACAAACCCTTACGTTTTTATCAAGTAATGGGTAAGTTTCGACTTACAGTAACATACCCTCAAAGTTTTATCATAAATCCTCGATCTACTTAAGTTGACTTTATTTGAGCTAGGAATAGTGGAACCCTTAGGTCCGAATTGAATGAGAGCAAGGCATAAAATTCTAGATGTATTGGCCCTTAGTCTCTTTAGATCGGGTCGGTATGGCCTCTAAAGATGGCTATTATTTCCCCCTTTCGGCTTAAAGACTTAGTGAAAATTTCTTTATGCCTTAGAATTTATTTTTTACCCATTGGGTTTTTCGAGGGTCTGATGTCGATTGAAAACCCTTTTTATTTTTGTGCCTTAGCACATTTGTGTTAAGATAGTTTGATACCTCTTAAAGTTTTTTTGAGGGCTGAAATTATCGAAGCCTTCTTTAACCGATTTTTCAAAGAGTTTGAAGGCCTATTGTTATTGCGGAATTCGGACGTTTCCGAGCCGTGTTATCTTGGTCGTAGCCTTCAGGTATGCCTCTTAGGCTTATTTCCCGATAACATTTCGAACTTGTGGAAATGTTAGTCCCTGAGAATGGTGGCCTTGGCCTATATATCAAGGGGTGCCTCTTTGAGGTCTTATTAACTTGAGTTCAGATAACTTGAATATGCCTATCGTCAATGGCAGTCCCCGAGTGTTCGAGGTATATCCCCCAGGTGCCTCTTGAGCCATTTCTCACAAATCATAAGTACGAGATTTGTATAGTAGGGAATTTGTTTCGAGACACAAGATGTTTGATAAAGAAAGATTGCTTCTTTGAATAATTTTTACATGCATACAAGTTTTTCCATCGGGGTTCGGTTAATCTATATGAACACGGTTCATTCGACCATTTGGCCCATTACAAACTTTTCCTATCGAGGCCCATTGACACGAAGTATTTTCCTTGAAAATATAATATCCAAGGTTGATGTCCCCCCAGTATTTGAGGTTGATTTCAAAGAAGCCTTGGACACTGTTGAATTGTCCTCGGGTAGCACATAATTGTTGCCTCATTAAAAAATTTGCTGGAAAAACCCATGTGGGATAAAAAATCGATCTAAAGGAAAAAGAGTGCAACACGTACTTTAAAACCTGAGGTCTCGATATCTTTGGTCGAACTCCTGCAATGTGTTAGCGTCCAATATATATATATATATATATTTAAATGAAAGAAGGGAGAAAGTCATATCTTAACAATAATATTGTTTGATAAGCGATATGTTCCAGTTGTTTGGCTGTGGTTCACCGTTCATCGTTCCAAGTTTATAAGACCCTTTTTTGGCTATATCGAGGACACGGTAGGGTCCTTCCCAATTCGGTCCAAGATTCCCTTCATTAGGGTCTCGAGTGTTGATGGTGACTTTTCTTAGGACTAAGTCCCCGACTTTGAAGTGGTGAAGGTCGGTTCTTCTATTGTAGTACCTTTCAATTTGTTGCTTTTGTGCAGCCATTCGAACGAGTGCAGCTTCTCATTTTTCATCTAACAATTCGGACTCTAGTATTCATGGCCTCTTGGTTTGACTCTTCTGTTGTATGTCGAAACCTGGCACTGGGTTCTCCGACTTCGACTGGAATCAAGGACTCATAGCCATATACTAAGGAAAATGGAGTCGCTCATGTGCTGGACTTCGATGTTGTTCAATATGCCCAAAGAACTTCGGGTAGAATTTTTCTCCATTTCCCTTGAGCTTCATTCAACCTTATCTTTAGGTTTTGGATGATAGCCTTGTTCGTCAATTCGGACTGTCCGTTCCCACTAGGGTGATACGACGATATCCTCTTTATTTTATGATCTTTGAGAAATTTCATTAATTTGTTGTCGATGGCAAAAGGCCGACGATGTCCATCCCTCATTTCATGAATGGCCATGGGGACAGGACCGAGTGGAGTTGTTCTCGGGGCTAGTGGATCCTCGGTGCAAACCTTTGACATTTATCGCATTTTCGAACAAACTCCATAGAGTCTTTATCCATGCTATCCCCGTAGTATCCTGCTCTAATGACTTTGCGTATTAGTGACTCTGCGCCAGAATGGTTCCCAGAAGTGCCTTCATGGACTTCTCGTAGAACATAATCGGTCTCTCCCAGTCCCAAACACACTGTCAATGGTCCAGCAAATGTCCTTCTGTATAGTGTTCCATCTTCGGCCGGTAAGAAACGAGCAGTTTTAGTTCGTAAGGCCCTCGATTCTTTACGGTACAATGGGATCTTTCCCTTCTTCAAGTACTCATGTATTTATTTCTCCATTCCCAAGTTAAGCTTGTAGAATTTATCTCTGCATGTCCCTCATCGATCACGGATCTCGAGAGTTGAACGACAGTCCCCGAGCTGATCTCATCTTCCTCGACCGATGAACCTAAGTTTGCAAGTGCATCGGCCTCACTGTTTTGTTCTCGAGGTACATGCCGCATCGTCCATTTCCTGAAATGGTGCAAAGTTACCTGTAATTTGTCAAAATACCTTTGCATCCTATCATCTCGAACTTCGAAGGTTTTGTTTACCTGGTTCACCACCAGTAAAGAGTTGCATTTAGCTTCGACGACTTATGTTTCCAAGCTTTTAGCTAGATCGAGACCTTCAATCATGGCCTCGTACTCGGCCTCGTTCTTAGTTAGTCTAGTAGTTTTGATGGATTGCCTAATAATGTTACCCGTGGGCGGCTTCAATACGATGCCTAGTCCGGATCCCTTCACATCCGAAGAACCATCTATGAAGAGGGTCCATATCCTCGATGATGTACCCGATTTCATTAAGAGTTCCTTCTCAACTTCAGGTATGAGGGTTGGTGCGAAATCAGCCACGAAGTCCGCTAAAATTTGAGACTTAATGGCCGTTCGGGGTTGATATTCGATATCATACCTGCTGAGTTCGACAACCCATTTGGCCAATCGACCCGATAGTTCGGGTTTATGTAAAACATTACGAAGTGGGTAAGTGGTTAATACACATATGGGGTGACATTGAAAGTAAGGCTTTAACTTTCAAGATGCGCTTATTAGTGCAAGTGCCAATTTCTCTAAGTGTGGATACCTGGTTTATGTTTCCCCTAAGGTTCGACTTATATAATAAAGATTAAACTGTGTAACTTTATCTTCTTGAACTAGGACACTGTTGACCCAAGTCACTACATGGTTTTGAAGATTGACAAATGCCTACCTAGTTGAACCAGGTCCATCAGGGCAAACATCTCGAACGAACCAATTGGCAGAAGAATCGTACATATACAGGAGATAAACATGATCTGTGAATTATCCATGAACTAAGAGGTTTTCTCCTAATGCGAAAAGGTTTCAAATTTATAAGAGATTAGAGTTCGAGTCAGGAAGGACAGAAACAAAGGTAGGAAGTTGCGATAAACACAAACTCTTCCACCAAGGAAGAGTTGCGTTAGAACTAAGAAAGAACATCTCAACTTCTAGCGCTATATAATGTTGAATTATTCCTACTGAAGAAGTATTAGCACAAAGACAGAATTGAAAGAAAAATTACCAGAGAAATTTGCAAGCAGAATCCTTGTGCGACACAAAGGCTACTGACCAGCTAGAAGAACCAGTTCCATCTGTTTGTATTTTGAGTCTAGTTGGTTGTAGTAGGTGATTTAATATTGTATCGTTCAGCTTTATTAGAAGAAATTGTAATAGGTACACAATATTCAAGTTAGAGTTAACTTGAATCTTGTCGCAATTAGCTAGAGGCTAGTTTTCTACAAAGGGATTAGAGTTAGTCCTAGGTTTACAAAAAAGTTTATTTTGTAAATGTTGTTTGGCTCAGAGTTGTAGTGAAGAGTTTGGAAAAATCCTTCTTAGGATTAGGTCGTGGTTTTTTCACCTTTTGAGCCAGGTGTTTTCCACGTAAAAATATCTGTGTTTTTACTTTACTGCATTTATTATTCCGCACCAGTAGAAGTTGGAACTCCAAGAAGAACCAGGTTTTTCTATTGAGACAGTACTCGAAAAATGGACACCACACAAATCAGCCCCCCTCTTGTGTGGTATTGACGTATATAACATCAATTGGTATTAGATCGGGTTATCCTTGAAAAGGCTAACACATTGGAAACGATCAAAATAAGTGCACCACCTGGAAACTGGGAGGGTCAATCAACTACAAAGACACCACTCTTCAATGGCCAATATTACTCTTGGTAGAAGAACAGGATGAAAGACCACCTGATTGGAGAAGACTATGAACTCTGGGACATAGTCACTGATGGTTCTCTAGCTACCATGAAGAAGACTACTGAAGGTGTAGATGTACCAAAGACTAGAGCTGACTGCACTGCTGAGGATATGAAAAAATGGGAGAAGAATGCAAAGGCTAAGAAGTGGCTAGTGTGTGAACTAGGTCCAAACGAGTATAGCAGAATCCAAAGTTGCAGCACTGCCAAAGAAATCTGGGATACCTTGCAAGTAGCCCATGAAGGAACACCTCAGGTAAAAAGATCAAGAGGTACTCTTCTATACTCACAATATGAAAACTTCACTATGAAAGAAGGAGAGACAATCCAAGAGATGTACACAAGGTTCAAAACTTTGACAAATGAACATAAGTCTCTTAGTAGAGTCTTTCTTGAAGAGGACAGGGTAGAAAAGATCCTGACAAGGGTCTTACCAATCTCCTGGGAAAGTAAAATCACTGCTATCCAGGAATCCAAAAATATGGAAACCCTCAGATTGGATGAACTAATTGGAAACCTTACTGCCTATGAACTTAGAAGGCAGACAATGAAGATGGATGGTCCAACGAAAGAGAGGAGTCTAGCACTGAGAATCACTAAGGGGGCAGATCTTGAGGAGGATGAGATGGCCATGATTACCAAAGAATTAAGAAACTTTCTAATAAGGAAGAAGGGCATCTCTAGAGGAGGAAATTACAACAAAGCAAAAGCTCCAGAAAGGCCAACCAACGAGGGATGCTACAAGTGTGGAAAGACTGACCACCTTATCAAGAATTGTCCTCAGTGGGAAATGGAATGGAAAAAAGAGAGATATGAAAGAAGGAACATTAAGAAGGAACTGGTCCAACCCAAGAAAACCACAACAAAAGCTATGGTTGTTGCTTGGGGGGAAAGTTCAGATGAAGAATCAGAAGATGGTAAGAATGAAGATCAGGCGCTCATGGAAATTGGAGAATCCGATGAGGAATCACATGAAGAACCAGAGGTTATTATTAAGATGGGAGATAAAATAAAGTTCCTATCTAAATAAAAACTCTTTGAGTTGCTACTTGATTTCATGGATGATTCCGAAGAAACAACCAAAGAGAAAGAACAACTCTCTAAAGAATGTGAAATGCTAAAAGCAAAATGCATGAACTTGGAAATGAGAGTAAGTGAATCTGAAAAGAAAAACATTGTCTTGTTGAACCATGTTCATCCACTTGAAACTGAGATTCTAGAACTAAAATCTTAAAACTTAAAGTTAAAGCTAGGATCCAGTAAAAAGGTTGTTGATCATTCTCATATCATGTTAGAAGAAAATGTGGGAAAACTAAAAGATAAGATGTATGCCAAGGATGAACAGATATGAACACTTCAAGAAGAACTTTGGCAAAGTCAAACATGAATTAGATCGAACTTGTAAATGGAATAAATCCTCTGATGCCTTAACATGGCTTCAAGAGAATCATAGTAGCAACCGGAGAGGGATTGTCTTTGGGACTCAATTGCCCAAGTGGGATCCCAAAAGCAAGTATCTCACTCTCTATGAGAATAAAATCTGCACCCACTGTGGTAAGACTGGCCACTAAAAAATTGAGTGTACTTCAAAACAGCAGACCTGTCGAAGAAATGAGAGTTTTGTTAAGAAGAAAAACTGGCTACCAAATTGGGCCAGAAAAAGATTGATTCATCCGTTCTCTCATAGAAAAGGACCCAAACTAGTTTGGGTTCTTAAAACTAACCC
>ML344008.1:18980-41137 GCA_005239505.1 Nicotiana paniculata | reverse complement strand
TAAAGCTCATAAAATGCGAGGGATATAATGCTTAAAATCACGAATTCTAGCCACACATCAGAAGACTCTGCCGACTGCGGGTCGTCCCCGAGTGATGCAGCTCGTCTAAGTCTCCAAGTCAGCCATATTGCTATGAAGGTACCTGTGCAACCAAATGCACAGCATGTATAGCATGAGTATGAAAACAACGTGTACTCAGTAAGTATACCGCTTAACCTTAAAGATGTAGTGACGAGAGGTCGAATTAGACACTTGCTATATGTCAGTTAATTATAATCAAGTGAGGTGCTAAGAATGAGTACCATAGACAATTAAATAATGATCAGGGATAAGAAACATCAGACTTATTTCACATTTTACACATCAATTCTTCTTCTTTTTAACTGGCAATTAAAAATTTCTTTGGGCCTATAAACATGAATAAACAACAGGAAATACGCAGCATTTATCATGCCCAAACAAAGTGTCGAGGGTCGAACAACACGGGCCAACAATAATAAGCTATGCATCTATCTGCCCCGCTCGCGAATCAATCATGCAACGCGGTTATACATAATTACAGGGTTATTCTGCTTGCGAATCATACATGCAACTCAGACACCCATAGTTACACATATTCACACCAATAAACAACATTTTTTATCAGGAAAATTAGCTATTCAATAGAGGGATGGAATTCTCCTTTTAATGAACATGAAAATAGTATTTAAAACCTTTATGGGGATTTACTTTCCAATTTCAACAGGGTTTCAAACATTATAGATTTATCCGAAACACAATTATCCAAGGAAGAATCAATTCTCTTTCTAATGACTAAGAAAAGTAAGCCTTAACCTTATTAGGTAATCAATTAATAACTCGATAGCATTAACAGTCTAATATTATTGGCAAGATCACAAGTACAACACGTAAGGCATACTAGTGGGTCCTAGACTACTCGAACAAAAGCATAATAGTAGCTACGCACGGACTCTCATCACCTTGTACGTACGTACGTAGCCCCCACAAATAGTAGCACATAATTTATTAGTTCACCTATGGGGACAATTCCCCCTCACAAAGTTAGAAAGGAGACTTACCTCGCTGCAAAATTCCATAACCGGATTCCAAGCCCTTCCGACGACTCCAGTTGAGGCACATCGCTCCAAAACCTAGACAAATAACGGGCAAGGTGGGATAAGGGAGTTTTTCCAATTAATGTGACATAAATCGAAATGGGATTATTATTTGTATCAGAGTCGCCACTTGGGATAATTATGGTGTCCCAAGTCACCAGTTCATTTTAGAATCCCAAAAATCAAGGAAAAAATTACTCTGTTTAAAGTCTTGGAAAACCAGAAGACCGGGTAAGGAATTGTATTAACCCGAGAGAAGGTGGTAGGCATTCCCGAGTTCCGTGGTTATAGCACGGTCGCTTAACTATTATTAGATGGCTTAATTATCTTATAAATTACAAGTTTTAAAACATATTGTGCCTTTTTAACCTTTTACCCGATTTTAATTGAAGTTGGGTGGTCGAGTCACGCCAGCGTGCACTCTAATTTTGGAGTTACGTATCTGTGACTACCCCACAGGAACCGTACCCATTGCCACGATAATTAATTATTTATTAATTGCTCCTAAAGAAAATTACAACGTTCATAACTTGATTTCCTACATTTGATATTTAGTTGAAAGAGATCCGCGATTTATGGAAATTGTTTTAACATGCCGCGATATCGCACACTCGTTTGTTTTTTTGCACATTGTGAATCACGCCACGGGAACCGTACCCGCAATCTAAAACATGCTTATTTTTATTATTTTTAGAAGTTAGGGTTCATCCACATGAAATATACACTTGGGTGAGATTTACATATCGTGACCATGCCACGGAAATCGTACCCATAGCCACGATGATTTCATTAGTCTTCCTAAACTTTGAGATTATGGAGATATTGAAATTTGGCAGGTGATTTATTTTAGCTCACCGTTTCATCAAACATATTTACTATACAAAATTCCTTCATTTTTTAATCACTCAAATCCCATAACTTATAAAAGTATTTCACAAACTTTAATCCCTTTCGCACAACAGCGCAATAGAAATTGAGCTTAACTACAATTTTTAGTTGATCCACTAACCATATAGATAAACCTTGAAGTAAAATAACTTTGCTACCTACCAAATAAGAAAATGGTGAATCTTAAAGTTCACATTAATATATATGAGTTAGGACTTCAACAGCAAAAATTAGATGCATCAGTAATGAAACATCTTTACCACAAAACTTGAACTGAACAATTCAGTGATCATTTTCATTGAAGACATTCAAATACAACAACGGTTTTATGCGTTTACCTTTCTGCCGGAAAAATGAAAACAGTAACTTCAAACAACGATCTTGAACTCGCCGGTAGCCTCGAATCGACAAAACTCGACCAACATGAAACTCCACTATTTTAAATGGAAATTGCCGAAAAATGTAAAATCTCGCCAGATCTGAAAGCTTAGTATTATCAGATATGTGAAAAGGAGAAACGAACCAGTGGACACTTACAAGAACAGGGCCAGTTGGATTAGCAACAGTCGTCGGAGAAAGAGATGACGAACAACACTTCGAACTAAATATTCTCCGGCGACCTCGACTTCAAACACAGAGCTTCAATGCAAGATTTTGAAAGCTGAAAACTATGACTTTTTCGTGCAAGTTTTCAGCTAGTGAGATGGCCAGAGATGGGGTGGTGATTGTTGCGCCGGATATTGGGTTGAGAGAAGCGGCAACGAAATTTTTTTTTTTTTTGGTGAACGAGACGGGCTGCCGAAGAATTTAAGGGGTGATGAAGGGTGGTTGAGGTCTTGGAGCTTCTACATGGTTGAGAAGATAGTGTAACGACCCAACCAGTCATTTTGTGTTATCGGACCCCATTCCCTTGAATAAAACTTCCCATAGTGGCTTTTTATGATTTATGACTTGCAGGGACTGGTGGTCCGGGATTCGGAGGTGTTTAGAGTGCTATAAGAACATTTGGTTCCTTAAGGTTGGCCTTTAAGGACAAGTTTGATTTCGGTCAACACTTTTAGTAAACGATCTCGGAATCGAGTTCGAATGATTTCAGTAGCTTCGTATGATGATTCCGGACCTGGGCGTATGTTCGGAATGAGTTTCTGATGAACTGGGAGCGTTTCGGCGCCCAATATTGAAATAAGAGTTCATTAAATTCCTATTATGGTTTGGGATGTGTTTTTGCGATATCGAGGTCCGAACCGAATTTCGGGACTGAGAATAGTTTCGTTATGTCATTTATCACTTGCCTGCAAAATTTTGTGTCATTCCGAGTAGTATAGGTCGTTTCGGCGCGTTATTACCGAAGTCTAGAAACTTAAAGTTCCTAAGTTTGGTTCTAGGGGTTTTGAGGTATGATTTTGAGTTTTAGCGTTAATTTGGGTGTTTCGAAGGCTCGAGCGAGTCCGTATTATGATTTGGGACTCGTTGGTATATTTGGACGGGGGACTCGGGTGGGCCCAGGTGCCTCCCAGACGCCACACGAAGCAAAAAACCAGCTGCATTAGTTGTTGGTGGACATGTTCGGGTGTGACTGCAGGTGCGGTGGCCCAGTCGCAGGTGCGGAACCACTCCTGTGGTCCCAGCCTCGTAGGTGCGACCCCTAGCGGTCAGGCCGATTCTCACAGGTGCGGATAAAATTCTGTTGGAGCGGAGCCGCAGGTGCGGTTTCAACTCCGCAGGTGCCGGACTAGGCATCCTAGTCCATTTCTGCAGGTGCAAGCCCTTGCTCGCAGGTGCGAGGCTGCAGGTGCGGTCCTCGAGCCCCATGTGAGTAAACTTTGTTCTGACAGTGTGTTTTTATACACGGGAATTAACTCATTTCCCTTATCTTCCATCTTTTTCCTTGGGGCGATTTCCACCATTTTAGAGGGGCAACCGACCTGGTTATTGAAGGTAAGTAAATTCCACTCTAATATTAGCTTCATGCATGAAATACTAGCTTAATTAACTACCTAAATTAGTGGAAATTCAAGAATGGGGCTAGTAAGCTAGGGCTTTCGATAATTTGAGAATTTATCCATTCATTAGCTATGAAATCAAGTAGAAATCATATATTAATGATCCTTATGCTATGGGTGAGTGTTACCTTCAAGAATTTTCGGAATCCGAGCATGTGGGCCCGGGGTTGGATTGTAGAGTTTCTTCAAGAATGGGAAGTTTACTAAATGAGTAGGAGAATTTCCATGTTTTGAGCATAAATTAATGAATTCGTGTAACATTTAGCTAGTTTCGAGTCCTCGGGTGTAGAGTTCGAAGTTTCGGGCGCGTTCTTGGTCCGAGGAGTAAGTTTTACACGAGGTGAGTCTCCTTTCTAACCTTGTTAGGGGGAAGTGTCCCCATAGCTGATTCTAAATAATTGCATGTCCTTACTTACTGGGGGCTACGCACGCACGAAGTGACGAGAGTCCGTGCCTAGCTACTACTATGTTATGTTGGGTAGTTCAAGGACTCACGAGCATGCTTATATGTGCCTTACATGTATTCTTAAACGTATCTTGAATTGTATATTAACCTTGATTTGGCATGAGAATATTAGTAAGTTGTGTCCATGATATTATGCTTAGGTTCTTGCCTTAAAGAATAATCTCTAATAATTCCCTGAAAATTGACAATTTTATGTATGTATGCGGCACAGCGGCACAGGTATGATTCGTGAGCGGAATAGCCCTACTATTATGTCAATCGCGTCACATGTTCGATTCACGAGCGGGGTAATAAATGCATCTATGGTTCGAGCCGTTCGACCCTCGGCAGTGCAAATTTATTTTTTTCCGTGACACTTCAGCCGTACGTGTCCGACCTATTATGTGTTGTATGATTAACTGGGAATTTGTTGTAATTATACAAACTGGTTTTATGTTAATAAGGTAATTTAGAACATTATGTGTTAGTGAAATTTGACATGCAAAGTTAAATACAACTATACTTAATGATATATCTCCTTGTGATTTCTACGACTAGTATGCCTGCTTAGTTCCTATTAAATGATGTTATTTAGAAATGTTGACCCCAGTAAGTATCACATCTACCTATCGTCACTACCTTTTCGAGGGTAGGCGGGATACTCACTGGGTACATATTTGTTTATGTACTCATGTTGCACTTCTGTACTTAATTGTATAGGTTATGAGGCAGGTGCATTCTAGTTATCAGACCGGATCTCGATTCTGATCTCAGTTGGACCCGACTTCACGGTGAGCTGCTTCTCCTGATGATTCTCGGTGGCACCTTGGAGTTTTCTTTTGCTTATTTCCTATCTATTCATTTCAGGCAATGGGATTGTGTATTATGTTTTGTATATTCTGTTAGTATGCCTGTAGGACTTGTGACACTAGTTCCTGGCACACACGTAGTTGTTATTTTGGTTTATGGGTTTGTATCTATATATATTGTCTCATTTCTAATTATCACTTTTTTGATTAAAACTGGTTAACTATCCTTGTCAAATCACGTTTTAACTAGTAAACACTGAGTGTATTTTTAAAGTGTATAAACAAATAAAAAGGAACCTTTAGTAAATTTAGAGTCGGCTTGCCTGACCCCGCTATTCGGCGTCATCACGACCTCAGCTAAGATTTTGGGTCGTGACAACATGGTATTAGAGCACTAGGTTCACGTAGGTCTCACAAGTCACGGGCAAACATAGTAGAGTCTTGCGGATTGGTATGGAGACGTATGTACTTATCTTCGGGAAGATATAGGGTGTTAGGAAACCCTCTTCTTATTTTTATTCTATCGTGCAGTTAATGGTTTACTAAATTTCATTCTTTTATTCTCTCACATATGGTGAGGATGCGCACATCTAATTTTCTAGATTTGGGAGAGGCCGCTACCCCCGTTATTTACAGCCGTGGCAGAGGTCGGGGAAGGGCACCAGCCCTAGGCAGGGGACGAGGGTGTCCCCGAGCTATTCCAGTCGTACCACCAGAGAACCCTACTATGGAGGAGCAGGGTAAGGTGCCCCAGCAGGTCCTGCTTCAGTAGATTTCATGACGGCGCCAGGATTCCAAGAGATCATGGGCCGTATGATGCAATTCATGGACACTATGTCCCAAGCTGGTTTATTTCCAGCCGATCCTGCCACATCTCAGGCAGGAAGGGGAGCCTAGACCCCTACTGCCCAGGCTACAGGCAAGACAACAACACTTCACTATACCCCGGGTACACTGCCCGTGGGTGGAGCCCATCCAGTAACAGCAGCACCTGAGCTCAGACCAGCTGCGGATGGAGATCGACAAAAGTTACTGGATATATGGACCCGATTGTACCCTCCTATCTTCGGGGGTGAGAAGGGCGAAGATGCCCAGGACATTATTGATAGGTGCAGGGACAGACTGCACAACATGAGGATACTAGAGTCCCACGGAGTCGACCTCACTACTTTCCAGCTTGAGGGCAGGGCCCGCAGATGGTGGCAGTCCTACATCTTGGGTAGACCAGCAGGTTCCCCTACCATCACTTGGGAGAAGTTCACTCAATTGTGCCTGGAAAGGTATAT
This sequence comes from Nicotiana paniculata, assembly GCA_005239505.1. NCBI lineage: Eukaryota > Viridiplantae > Streptophyta > Magnoliopsida > Solanales > Solanaceae > Nicotiana > Nicotiana paniculata. Next base: position 34,591 of record ML344008.1, on the reverse strand, counting down.
TCCACCCTCCGAGAGGGAAGAGCTACGATATCAGTTTGAGCAGCTAGAGCATGGGCAAATGTTCGTGATAGATTACGAGGCCAGATTTTCTGAGTTGTCCAGGCATGCCCTTATGATATTGCCTTCTGATGCAGAGAGACTGCGGAGAATTGTAGCAGGGCTTCACTCAGGTACTAGGGCCACACATGGCCGGGGAGGTGGAGATGGGGACTCCCTATCAGCTTGTGGTCGAGATAGCTCGCCGGATTGAGGGTTATCATTCGAGAGGCAGAGAGCAGGGTCAGCAGGATAAGAGGGCTAGATTTTCACTAGATTCAGAGGTGCCCCAGCCAGGGATAGAGGTCAGTTCGGTAGAGGCCAGTCTAGCAGGCCTCCATATTCAGCTCTTTCGCCACCTCCCCTTGGTGCTCCAGTGAGGCCCTATTTCAGCGCCATGCCAGAGAGTTCCTACCGCCCACCAGCCATTCACGGTTCCTCAGGCGGGTATTTCAGTAATCAGGGGTCTTCTATTCCTTACTTCAGTGCGATGCCGGAGAGTTCTCACCGTCCCCTAACTGTCCAGGGTCCTTTTTCACGGTAGCAGGACATGCCACCAGCCAGATGTAATCAGTGTGGGGACCCGGTCCATATGAGGAGGACTTGTCCCAGGCTTCGGGGCAAGGTCGTTCAGCAGAGCTATCATCCTACATTTCCAGCACCGGCGAGGGCAGACTGGTAGAGGTCGTCCCAGAGGTGGAGGCTAGGCAGGGGGAGCTCTGCTAGCCCCTATTCATGCCAGCAGAGGTCAGCCAGCTCATGTTCATTCTGGCGACGCTCAGTCTTCCGTGCTCAAGCTAGATTCTATGCTATCCCAACCAGATCAGATGCAATGGCCTCAAACGCCGTGATCACAGGTATTATTACAGTATATGGTAGAGAGGCATCTGTGTTATTTGATCTAGGATCCACTTATTCCTATGTTTTAGCCTTATTTGCTCAATTCTGGATTTCCCTCGTGAGTCCTTGGGTTCTCCTGTTTATGTGTCCACTCCTGTAGGTGATTCTCTGGTTGTAGACCAGATTTGTCGGTCCTGTGTGATTTCGTTTTGTGGATTCGAGACTCGAGCGGATCTCTTATTGCTCGACATGGTTGATTTCGAGATTATTTTTGGCATGGATTGGCTATATCCTTATCATGTCGTGCTAGATTGCAATGCAAAGACAATTACTCAAGCCATGCCCACGTCGCCTAGGCTGGAGTGGAGGGGTTCCTCACTTTGTACAACCAGCAGGGTTATTTCATTCTTGAAGGCTCGACATATGGTCGAGAACGGTTGTCTGGCCTAGTTTGCTTATGTGCGAGACACCACTGCCGAGTCTCTGATGATTGATTCAGTGCCAGTGGTTAGAGAGTTTTCCGATGTATTTCTTTCAGATCTTCCGTGCATGCCCCCGGATCGTGATATTGATTTCCATATTGACTTAGCTTCAGGCACACAGCCTATATCTATTCCTCCATACTGTATGGCTCCGAAAGAGTTGAAGGAGTTGAAGGAGTAGCTTGAGAAGTTGTTACCTAGAGGGTACATCAGACCGAGTGTATCGCGGTGGGGTGCTCCAGTTCTATTTGTAAAGAAGAAGGATCGGCCAATGCATATGTGTATTGATTACCGCCAGTTGAACAAAGTTACCATTAAGAAAAAGTATCCTTTGTCGCGCATCGATGAATTGTTTGACCAGTTGCAGGGTGCTCATGTGTTTTCTAATATTGATCTGAGATCGGGGTATCATTATTTGAGGATTCTGGCTTCAGATGTTCCGAAGACTACTTTTCGTATAAGATATGGCCATTATGAGTTCCTGGTGATGTCCTTATGTTTGATTAATCTCTAGCGGCATTAATGGACTTGATGAATAGGGTGTTAAGGCCATTTATTTATTCCTTTGTCATTGTCTTTAGTGGTAACATTTTTATTTACTCAAGTAGTATGGGGGAGCACGAACAGCATTTGAGAGTTGTGCTCCATACTTTGCGAGAACAAAAGCTATATGCTAAGTTCTCCAAGTGTGAGTTCTGGTTGGATTTCGTGGCATTCCTGGGGAATGTGGTATCCGGAGAGGGTATCAAGGTTGATCCTCAGAAGGTTGAGGCGGTTTGGAGTTGGTCGCGTTCTACTTCAACTACAGAGATCAGGAGCTTCTTGGGCCTAGCAGGCTATTATCGCCGATATGTGGAGGGGTTCTCTTCTATTGCAGCTCCATTGACTAGATTTACTCGGAAGAATTCCCCATTTCGATGGTCTGGCAAGTGTGAGGAGAGCTTTCAGAAGCTCAAGACAACATTGACCTCGGCAGCAGTTCGGGTATTGCCTTCCGGCTCTGGGATGTATACAGTATATTGTGATGCTTCGCGCGTTGCCTTGGGGTGTGTATTGATGCAGGAAGGGAGAATTACTTCTTATGCTTCGCGCCAGATGAGGGTTCATGAGAATAATTACCCTGTGCACGATTTGGATTTGGCGGCGATTGTTCATGCTCTTATGATTTGGAGGCACTACTTGTATGATGTGTCTTGTGAGTTTTATACACACCACTGTAACTTGCAGCACTTGTTCAAGCAGAAGGATCTTAATTTGAGGCAGCGCAGATGGCTTGAGTTGTTGAAGGATTATGATATCACCATTCTTTATCACCCGGGCAAGGCAAATGTGGTAGCAGATGCTTTCAGCAAGAAGGCAGAGAGTATGGGTAGCTTGGCTTATATTGCAGCAGAGGAGAGACCTCTAGCCTTGGACATTCAGTCTCTGGCTAATCGCCTGGTGAGATTAGACCTTTCAGAGCCTCGTCGAGTTCTTGCACATACGGTTGCTTAGTATTCCTTATTGGGGGAGATTAAGGCTCGGCAGTATGATGATCCGTGTTTGGCTGAACTACTAGAGACAGTGGTTTTGGTTAGGGCCAAGGAGATTATTATTGGCGAGGATGGTGTTCTGAGACCTCAGGGCCGCTTATGTGTTCCTAAGGTTGATGGCCTGAGGGAGAGGATTCTAGAAGAGGCACACAGTTCTCGGTATTCTGTTCATTCTGGTGCTACGAAGCTATATCGTGGTTTGAAGCAGCATTATCGGTGGAGGCGAATGAAGAAGGATATTGTGGAGTATGTGGGTAGATTTATTAATTGCCAGCAGGTGAATTATGAGCACCAGAGGCCAGGAGGCCTACTTTAGCAGATGCCCATTCCTGAGTGGAAAGCGTCACTATGGACTTCGTAGTTGGGTTTCCTCGGACTTTGCGGAAGGTTGACGCGGTTTGGGTCAAGATTGACCAAATCGGCACATTTCATTCCAGTGGCTACTACTTATACTTCTGAAAGGTTGGCCCATATCTACATTCGGGAGATAGTCTGGTTGCATGGTGTGTCGGTGTCCATTATATCAGATCGAGGTCCTCAGTTCACCTCGCATTTCTAGAGAGCATTACATAGTGAGATGGGTACCCAGATAGACCTCAACACAACATTTCATCCTCAGACTGATGGTCAGTCGGAGCGTACAATTCAGATATTGGAGGATAATCTCAGGGCATGTGTGATTGAGTTCGGAGGTTAGTGAGACCAGTTATTGCCTTTGGCCGAGTTTGTTTACGATAATAATTATCAGTTTAGCATTGAGATGGCACCATTTGAGGCATTGAGATAGCATTTCTTACGATAATAATTATCAGTCGGCGATGTCGTTCCCCTATCGGTTGGTTTGATCCCGGCGAGGCTAAGTTATATGGAACCGACCTGGTGAGGGATGCTTTGGAGAAAGTGAACTTGATTCAGGGGAGGCCCCGCACAGCACAGTCCAGACAGAAGAGTTACGCGGATCAGAGAGCGCGCGATGTATCATTTATGGAGGGAGATAGGTTCTTGTTGAAAGTCTCCCCTGTGAAGGGTATTACGAGGTTTAGGAAGAAGGGCAAGCTGAGCCCGAGGTTTATAGGTCTTTTTGAGGTGTTGAGGCGAGTTGGGAGGTTGCTTATGAGCTAGCCTTACCTCCTAGTTTATCAGAAGTTCATCCAGTTTTTCATGTATCCATGCTCCGAAAGTACTACGCTGATTTCTGTCACGTGGTTGATTTCAGCACTATTAAGTTGGATGAGAGTTTGGGCTACGAAGAGGAGCCAGTTGCTATTATTGATAGACAGGACCGCTAGTTGAGGTCCAAGAGAGTTTCTACCGTAAAGGTCTGGTGGAGGGGCCAACTAGTCGAGGAGGCGACCTGGCAGTCCGAGGAGGACATGCAGAGCATATATCAACACTTATTCAGCACTCCAAGTATGATTCTAGACCCGTTCGAGGACTAACATTTGTTTAAGAGGTGGAGTATGTATGGACCCGACCGGTCGTTTTGCGTTATCGGACCCTGTTCCCCTGAATAAAACTTCCCATAGAGGCTTATTATGATTTATGACTTGTGGGGATAGGTGGTCTGGGATTCGGAGGTGTTTAGAGTACTATAGGAACATTTGGTTCCTTAACGTTGGCCTTTAAGGCCAAGTTTGACTTCGGTCAATATTTTTAGTAAACGACCTCGGAATTGAGCTCCGACGATTCCGGTAGCTTCTTATGATGATTCCGGACCTGGGAGTATGTTCAGAATGGGTTTCTGATGACCAGGGAGCGTTTCGGCGCCCAATATTGAATTAAGAGTTCCTTAAATTCCTATTATGGTTCGGGATGTGTTTTTGCGATATCGAGGTCCGAACGGAATTTGGAGACCAGGAATAGTTCTGTTATGTCATTTATTGCTTGCCTGCAAAATCCAGGGTCATTCCGAGTAGTATAGGTCATTTCGGCGCGTTGTTAGTGAAGTCTAAAAAACTTAAAGTTCCTAAGTTTGGTTCTAGGGGTTTTGAGGTGTTATTTTGGGTTTTAGCAATGTTTTCGGTGTTGTGAAGGTTCGAGCGAGTCTGTATTATGATTCAGGACTTGCTGGTATACTTGGACGGGGGCTCGGGTGGGCCCAGGTTCCTCCCGACACTACACGAGGCCAAAAACCAGCTTCATTAGCTGCTGGTGCACCTGTTTTGGTGTTACCGCAGGTGCGGTTGCCAAGTCGCAGATACGGGACCGCTCCTGCGGTCCCAGCCTCGCAGGTGCGACCCCTAGTGGTCAGGCTGATTCTCGCAGGTGCAGATAAAATTCCGCAGGAGCGGAGCCGCAGGTGCGGTCTCCACTCCGCAGGTGCGAACCCAGGCATCCTAGTCCATTTCCAGAGGTGCGAGCCCTTGCCCGCAGCTGCGAGACTGCAGGTGTTGTCCTCAAGCTGCAGGTGCGGAAACGCTGTTCAGACAGTGTGTTTTTATACACTGGAATTAACTGATTTCCCTTATCTTTATCTTCTTCCTTGGATGATTTCCACCATTTTAGAGGGGCAAACGACCTGGTTAATGAAGGTAAGTAAATTCCTCTCTAATATTAGCTTCATGCATGAAATACTAGCTTAGTTAACTACCTAAATTAGTTGAAATTCAAGAATGCGGGTAGTAACCTAGGGCTTTCGATAATTTGAGAATTTATCCATGAATTAGCTATGAAATCAAGTGGAAATCGTATATTAGTGATTCTTAGGATATGGGTGAGTGTTTCATTCATGAATTTTCGGAAGCCGAGAATGTGTGCCCGGGGTTGTATTGTAGAGTTTCTTCAAGAATGGGAAACTTACTTAATGAGTAGGAGAATTTCCATATTTTTAGCATAAATTAATGAATTTGTATAACATTTGGCTAGTTTCGAGTCCTCGGGTGTAGAGTTCTAAGTTTTGGGTGCGTTCTTGGCCCGAGGATTAGGTTCGACACGAGGTGAGTCTGCTTTCTAACCGTGTAAGGGGGAAGTGTCCTCGTAGGTGATTATAAATAATTGCATGTCCTTACTTACGGGGGCTACGCACGCACGGAGTGACGAGAGTCCGTGCGTAGCTACGACTATGTTATGTTGGGTAGTTGTAGGACTCACGAGCATGCTTATATGTGCCTTACACGTATTCCTAAACGTATCTTGAATTACATACTATCCTTGATTTGGCATGAGAATAATAGTATGTTGTGGTCCATGATATATTGCCTAGGTTCTTTCCTCAAAGAATAATCTCTGACCTCGGCAGTGCACATTTATTTTTTTCGCGATGCTTCAGTCGTACGTGTCCGGCCTATTATGTGTTGTATAATTCACTGGGAATTTGTTGTAATTATACAAACTGGTTCATGTTAATAAAGGAATTTAGTACATTATGTGTTAGTGAAATTTGACATGCAAAGGTAAATACAACTATACTTGATGATATATCTCCTTGTGATTTCTACGATTGTTATGCCTGCCTAATTCCTATTAAATCATGTTATTTAGAAATGTTGACCCTAGTAAGTATCACGTCTACCACTCTTCACTACCTCTTTGAGGTTAGGCGGGATACTCATTGGGTATATATTTGTTTATGTACTCATGCTGCACTTCTGTACTTAATTGTACAGGTTCTGAGGTTGGTGCATCTGGTTATCAGACCAGATCTCAATTCTGATCTCAGTTGGACCCGACTTCATGGTTAGCTGCTTCTCCAGATGATTCTCGGCGGCACCTTGGAGTTTCCTTTTCTTATTTCCCGTATATTCATTTCAGACAGTCGGATTGTATATTATGTTTTGTATATTCTGTTAGTATGCCCGTAAGACTTGTGACACTAGTTCCTGGCACACACGTAGTTGTTATTTTGGTTTACCGATTTGTATCTATATATATTGGCTCATTTCTCATCATGACTGTTTTGATTAAAACTGGTTAACTATCCTTGTCAAATCACATTTTAACTATTAAAAATTATTTTTAAAGTGTTTAAACTAATAAAAAGGAACCGTTAGAAAATTTAGAGTCGGCTTGGCTGACCCCGCTATTGGGCGCCATCAGGACCTTAGTTAGGATGTTGGGTTGTGACAGACAGAGTTTCCAAGTTGATCTAATAGAGGAGTCAACGATGACTTTTTGTGTGTGTTGCGGCTCTCTGGGTGTAAGGGTGAAGAAGAATCCCAAATGGGTGCTAGGGTGGGGGTAATGGGCTAAGAAGATTCGGCTGAAAATTGGGCCAAAAACTAAAAATTGGACCTCTCTCATTAAAATGGGATAAACTAACCCAAAAATTCACTCTTCCTTCTAAAAATGATATAAAATATAAAACTAATTCTAATTAATAAAAATAGATAATATTATATTGTGAAACTATTTTAGTATTTTTTCAAGATTATATAAAAATAAATATCATGGTAAGATAGTATGACTACAAAACATTAATGAAACTATTTTTGTAATTTTCAATAACGACCCGACCGGCCATTTTGCGCTATAGGACCCCGTTCCCCTAAATGAATCTTCCATAGCGGCTTGTCGTGATTTATGACTTGTGGGGGCAGGTGGACCGGGATTCAGAAGTGTTTAGAGCAATATTGGAACACTTGGTTCCTTCATGTTGGCCTTTAAGGCCATGTTTGACTGAGGTCAACATTTTGGGTAAGCGACCTCGAAATCGAGTCTCGATGATTCCTGTAGCTTCGTATGATGATTCCGGACCTGGGCGTGTGTTCAGAATGGGTTTTTGATGATCCGGGAGTGTTTCGACGCCCAATATTGAAATAAGAAGTTCCTTAAGTTTCTATTGTGGTTTGGGACGTGTTTTTGTGTTATCGAGGTCCGAACAGAATTCCGGGACTGAGAGTAGTTCCGTTATGTCATTTATGACTTTCCTACAAAATTTGGTATCATTCTGAGTAGCATAGGTCGGTTCGGCGCGTTGTTGTTGAAGTCAAGAAAACTTAAAGTTCCTAAGTTTGGTTCTAGGGGTTTTGAGGTGTGATTTTGAGTTTTAGCGTTGTTTTGGGTGTTCCAAAGGCTCGAACGAGTCCGTATTATGATTCGGGACTTGTTGGTATATTTGGACGGGGGCTCGGGTGGGCCCAGGTGCCTCCCGGACACAACACGAGGCCAAAAACTAGCTGAAATAGCTATTGGTGCACCTATTCTGGTGTTGACCGTAGGTGCGGTTGCCTAGTCGCAAGTGCGGGACCGCTCATGCGGTCTCAGCCTCGCAGGTGCGACACCCAGCGGGAAGCTCGTTCCTCGCAGGTGCGGACAAAGTTCCGCAGGAGCTGAGACGCATGTACGGTCTCCTTTCCGCAAGTGCGAGCCCAGGCCTCCTCGTCCATTTGCGCGGGTGCGAGCCTTTGCTCGCAGGTGCGGAACCGCTGTCAGGCAGTGTGTTTCTTAAATACGGGATTTTTCATTGTTTTTTTCACTCTTTCCTCCATTAAACACTTTGAGAGCTTGGGAAAAGGGCTCCACAACCCAACCCCTAAAAGGTAAGTAAATTTCATCTCAAGACTTGTTAATGCATGAATTCCTAGTTGAATATGATTACCTTATTAGTGAAAAGTTAAGGAATTGGGTAGTAACCTAGGGCTTTCGATAATTTGTGAATTTACCCGTGAAATTTTCTATGAAATCAAGTAAAAATCGTATATTAATTATCCTCAGGCTATGGGTGAGTGTTTCCTTCGAGAATTTTTGGAATCCGAGCATGCGGGCCCGGGGTTGGATTTTAGAATTTCTTCAAGAATGGTGAATATACTAAATGAGTAGGAGAATTTCCATACTTTGAGCATAAATTAATGTATTTGTATAACATTTTGCTAGTTTCAAGTCCTCGGATGTAGAGTTCGGAGTTTCAGGTACGTTCTTGGTCCGGGGAGTAAATTCGACACGAGGTGTGTCTCCTTTCTAACCTTGTAAGAGGGAATTGTCTCCATAGGTGATTATAAATGGTTGTTTTGTCCTTATTTGCGGGGGATGCACACGCACGAAGTGACCAGAGTCCGTGCGTAGCTCCTATTATGCCTTGTTGGGTAGTTTAGGACTCACAAGCATTCTTTATGTGTTATATGTGTGATCTTGTATATGGATTAAGTAGTATAATATCCTCAAATCTCACATGTGAAGTCCTATGGAGTTATGCTTGAAGTTGACATTTCTAAAATTCTCACACTATTAGTATGTTCCGTGCTAAGTTATCTGGAAATCTCCTGCTTATCATGAATTTATATGGCAACCCGGGTTGCATGGATGATTCGCGAGTGGGATTGCCCTAATATTATATTATCCCGAGTCGCAAGTGCGATTCGCGAGCGGGGGTGGTCATAGTATTATATTAACCGTGTCGCATGTTCGATTCGCGAGCATGGCAGATAGATGCATCTATGGTTCGGGCCGTTCGACCATCGGCAGTGAACGTTTACTTTTTACTGTTCATTAATGCTATTACTGGTTAGCCTGTACTCATTACACATTGTCTGACCCTAGTAAGTATCACGCCGACCTCTCGTCACCACTTCTTCGAGGTTAGGCGGGATACTCACTGGGTATATATCTGTTTATGTACTCATACTACACTTCTATACTTAATTGCACAGGTTTTGAGGCTGGTGCATCTGGTTATCGGACCATAGCTTGATCTTGGGAGTATATTCTTGACCTGGCTCCATGGTGAGCTGCTTCCCTTGGCGACTCTCAGCAGCACTATGGAGTTATCTTTTGTTTTTTTTTGTCTACTTCCTTCAGACAATAGAGCAATTTATTTCATCTTTTGTATATTCTACTAGTTCGCCTGTAGACTTGGGAAAGTAGTTCCTGGCACACACATAGTAGACTCTATATTATGGGACTTTCTATATTGGGTCATGATCCTTGTGGCTGCATTTACTTAAGTTGGTTAATTTATCCGATTTTACTTAAATGATCTAAGCTTAAAATTTGGTAAGTGTGGGGTTGATATGTCAAATAAGGATAATCTCACTAGTAAACAACTATCGGCTTGCCTGACTCTGGTGTTGGCCGCCATCATGACCTGTGTTGGGGTTTAGGGGTCATGACAACATGGTATCAGAGCACTAGGTTCACGTAGGTCTCACAAGTCACAGGCAAACCTAATAGAGTCTCGTGGATCGATACAGAGACGTCTGTATTTATCTTCGGGAGGCTATAGTGTGTTAGGAAACCTCTCTTTATTCATGATCTATCGTGCAGTTGATGGTTTACTAAATCTCATTCATCTATTCTCTCTAAGCTGGTGAGGACGCGTACATCTAGCAGAAGCCGGGGGAGGGCACCGACCTGAGGTAGGGGACGGGGGCGTCCTAGAGCTATTCCAGTTGCACCACTAGGGAATCCTACTATAGAGGAGAAGGTGGGAGGTGCCTCCAGCAGATCCTGCTCCAGTGGACTTCATGACGGCGCCAGGCTTCCAGGAGGTCATGGGTCGTACGTTGAGATTTATGGATACTATGTCCCAGGCTGGTTTATTTCCAGTGGATCCTGCCACGTCTCAGGTAGGAGAGGGAGCCCAGACCCTTACTGCCCAGGCCGCAAGGCATAAGAAGCACTTCATCATACCCCGGCTACACTGCCCGTGGGTGGGGTCCGGCCTGTAGCAGCAGCACCTGAACCCAGACCAACTCTGGACGGCGATCCGTAGAAGTTATTGGAAAAATGAACTTGATTTCACCCTCCGATCTTCGAGGGTGAACGAGGCGAGGATTCACAGGACTTCATTGACAGGTGTAGGGACTGACTGCACAACATGAGGATACTGGAGTCCCATGGAGTGGACTTCGCCAGTTTCCAGTTAGAGGGTAGAGCTCGCAGATGGTGGCAATCCTATATTCTCAGCAGGCTAGCAGATTCTCCTCTTATCCCTTGGGAGCAGTTCACTCAGATGTTTCTAGACAGGTATATTCCACCCTCTGAGAGGGAAGAGATGCGATATCGGTTTGAGCAGTTGGAGCAGGGACAGATGTCAGTGACAGATTATGAGGCTAGATTCTCAGATTTTTCTCGCCACGCACTTATGATATTGCCTACTGATGCTGAGAGAGTGCAGAGATTTGTAGCAGGGCTGCACTTCGGTATTAGGGCCAGCATGGCCCGAGAGGTGGAGATGGGGACTCCCTATCAACTGCTAGTCGAGATAGCTCGTCGGACTGAGGGCTATCGATCGAGAGGCATAGAGCAGGGTCAGCCGGATAAGAGGACCAGATATTCCGGGGATTTTAGAGGTGCCCCAGCTAGGGGCAGAGATAACTTTCGTAGGGGTCAGCCCAGCAGGCCCTCGTATTTAGCACCCCCACCACCACCTCCTCATGGTGCTCCAGTGAGACCTTATTTCAGCGCTATGCCATAGGGTTCCCACCGTCCCCCAGTTAACCAGGGTTCTATTTCAGGGCAGCAGGTCGTGCCTCTAGTGAGATGTTACGAGTTCGGGGATCTTGACCATATCAGGAGGACTTGTCCCCGGTTTCGGGGCAAGGTAGTGCAGCAGGGTTACCATCCTATGAGTCCAGTACCAGCATTCCGGCCACCTAGAGGTGGGGGACAGGCCGACATGGGTCGTCCTAGAGGTGGAGGCTAGTCAGGGGGGAGGTTAGCCCGCTCCTGTTCATTCCGGCGGGGCTTAGTCTTCCAGTGATCCAGCAAGATTCTACGCTTTTCCGGCCAGATCAGATGCAGTGGCCTCAGACGCCGTGATCACAAGTATTATTACAGTATGTGGTAGAAAGGCATCAGTGTTATTTGTTCTAGGATCCACTTCTTCCTATGTTTCGGTCTTATTTTCTTATTTTATGGATGTCCCTTGTGAATCCTTGGTTTCTCCTATTTATGTGTCCACTGAGGTGGGCGATTATGTGGTTGTAGACTGGATTTGTCGGTGTTGTGTGATTTTATTTTGTGGATTCGAGACTCGAGCAGATCTCTTATTGCTCGACATGGTTGACTTTGATATTATTCTTGGCATGGATTAGCTATTTCATTATCATGTCGTGCTAAATTGCCATGCCAAGACAGTTGCTTTACCAATGCCAGAGTAGCCTACGCTGGAGTGGAGAGGTTCCTCAGTTAGTGCAACCAGCCCGGTTATTTCATTCCTGAAGGCTCCACATATGGTCGAGAAGGGTTATCTGGATTACTTCATTTATGTGCGGGACATTCAGTTCCAGTTGTTCGAGAGTTTGCGGATGTATTTCCTTCGGATCTTCCGAGCATGCCTCCGAATCGTGATATTGATTTCTGCATTGATTTAGCTCCAGGCACCCAGCCTATTTGTATTCCTCCGTACCGTATGGCTCCGAAAGAGTTGAAGGGGCAACTTGAGGAGTTGTTAGCTAAGGTTTCATCAGACCGAGTGTATCGCCGTGGGGTGCTCCAGTTCTATTTGTGAAGAAGAAGGATGGGTCTATGTAGATATGTATTGATTACTGCCAGTTGAACAAGGTCACCAGTAAGAACAAGTATCCTTTGCCGTGCATCGATGATTTGTTTGACCAGTTGCATGGTGCTCATGTGTTTTCCAAGATTGATTTGAGATCGGGGTATCATCATTTGAAGATTCGGTCTTCAGATGTTCCCAAGACTGCTTTTCGTACAAGATATGGCCATTATGAGTTCATGGTGATGTCCTTTGACTAACTGTTATAAAGTTATGCCTTTTGGCTTGAAATACGCTGGAGCCACCTATCAAATGTTAGTGACTAAAATGTTCCAAGAATATCTTGGAAAGACGATGAAAGTCTATATTGATGATATGTTGGTAAAATCAACACAAGCCCAAGACCATTTCCAGCACCTCTCTACTGCTTTTGATATTTTACGCAAGTATAATATGAAGTTAAATCAAGAGAAATGCGCTTTTGGAGTGGAATCAGGCAAATTTTTTGGTTTCCTTGTATCAAACAGGGGAATAGAGGTAAATCTCGCTCAAATTAAGGCCATATAGGAAATACCTGATATTTTTACAAATAAAAAGGAAGTTCAAAGACTGACAGGGAGAATAGCAGCTTTGGGTAGGTTTATTTCTAAATCTTCCGAAAAAAGTTTTAAATTCTTCTCAGTTCTCAAAAAGCAGAATCAGTTCGAATGGACTGAGGAATGTCAGCAAGCCCTCAAGAATCTGAAGATTTATCTATCGAAACCACCACTGCTTTCAAAGCCAAAAGAAGGGGAAAGATTGTACATCTACTTGGTTGTCTTAGAAATTGATGTAAGAGAAGAAAAAGGTAAACAATCACCTCTCTATTACGTAAGTAAAACTTTTCTAGATGCTGAGACTAGATATCCACATCTGGAAAAGTCAGCCTTAGCTTTAATAATGGCATCTCGAAAATTACGACTCTATTTTCAATGCCAGCCAATCACCGTTGTGACCTCATATCCTTTAAAAAATATTCTGCATAAACAGGAATTGTCAGTAAGATTAGCAAAGTGGGCCATAGAATTAAGTGAGCATGAAATAATCTATCAGCCTAGGATTGCAATTAAGTCTCAAATACTAGCTGATTTTGTCATTGACTTTAGTAATAGCATTGTATCTGAAGTAAAAAAAGAGTTACAACTCTTTAACGGTGTTAATCCAGGCCTATGGACCTTGTTCACCGATGGTTCTTCAAATATAAAAGGCGCCGGCTTAGGCATAGTCTTGAGATCACCCACTGGTGAAAAGACACGACAAGCTATCAAGTGTAATCCTATAACTAACATTGAAGCAGAGTACGAAGTTGTTATTGCAAGTATTGAACTCGCACATGAGCTCTCAATCGAGCAAATTGTGATCAACAACGACTCCTAACTGGTAGTAAATCAAATATAGGGAACTTACATCGCTCGAGAGACTAGAATGCAATAGTATCTTGAAAAATCACGAGAGCTCGTGAGACAATTCAAAACATGGAAGGNGAATGCAACAGTATCTTGAAAAATCACGAGAGCTCGTGAGACAATTCAAAACATGGAAGGTAATGCAAATACCTAGAGAGGAAAATGTAGAAGCAGATGCACTAGCTAACCTCGTAGCAGTCACGGAAGTAACGAACAAAGAAAATACAATTGTCGTTCAACTATTTCATTCAATAATAGACCAGGACAGGAATGAGGTAACTTTCAACAACCTAACTTGGGACTGGAAAAATTAAATTCTTAATTTTTTGAAGAATGGCACTGTACCTGAAGACAGGAAAGCAGCTCAAGCACTTCGCCGCAGAGCTGCACGGTACTGCCTTATTCGCAACTCACTTTATCGCAAGATGTTCGGAGGGCCCCTAGCTAAATTCCTCGAACCTAACCAAACGGAATTTGTGATGAAAGAAGTCCACGAAGGACACTGTGGAAATCACTCAGGGGCGAGATCATTAGTGAAAACATTAATCAGAGACATATACTATTTGCCTAAGATGGAAGAAGAAGCCTAGAATTTCGTATCCAAATGTTACAGATGCCAAAGGTTTGCCAATAACATGCATCGACAAGCGAAATTATTACATCCAATAGTATCCCCATGGCCTTTCATGAAATGGGGTATGGATATAGTGGGACATCTTCCCACAGCTAAAGGACCTGTACGGTTTTTACTCGTACTAACTGACTATATTAAAAAATGGGTAGAGGCAGAAGCGTTCAAACAAGTGCGAGAAAAGGAAGTTAAAAGCTTCTTATGGGGAAACATAATATGCCGCTTTGGAATACCAAAGTAAATCGTGTGTGATAATGGACCACAATTAATAGGCTCGCAAATCACAGAATTCTTTGAAAGTTGGCAAATCAAGCGGATCACTTCAACGCTGTACCACCCCGTGGCTAATGGTCAAGCTGAGTCAACGAATAAGGTAATCATCAACAATCTAAAGAAGCGGCTGGATAAAGCCAAAGGAAATTGGCCTGATGAGTTACCACGGTACTATGGGCATACATAACAACTTCAAAGATAGCCACGAGAGAAAATCCATTCGCACTTGTTTATGGATCAGAAGCCTTAATACCCGTGGCGATTGGCGAACCAAGCATAAGGTTGTCAACAACCATGGAAGGTGAAAATGAAGACGAATTAAGGACCAACCTGGACCTGCTCGAACCGTAGAGAGAATCAGCATTGATACAAATGGCAACTCAAAAACAAATCATAGAGCGTTATTACAACCGTAAAACTCATCTCAGGTACTTTAAGATTGGGAACTTCGTCCTCGAAATTTTTTTTCAATCAACGAAAAAAGCAGGTGATTGAAAGCTAAATCCTAACTGGGAAGGACCGTACAAAATTCGAAGCATACCTGAAAGGCACCTAAGAGTAGGAAGTTATGGACTATAGAGTTCTACCAACAAGCTGGAACGCCATCCATCTAAAGGAGTATTACTTCTAAAAGAAAATAATACCCCCTGTCAGGTATCATGCGTTCAATTTTATTTTGAACATTTAAAAAATTTTACTAACTTATTTAGATGATAGACACAAAGCTAACCCATCACCAATGATGATATTAGACTTGCAAAGACGCGGGGAAATAACACAATTCCCGGTCTAGGGTTACACTTTCTGATGGACGTTTTAAAAAGGGTTAAGCAATCATCATCTAAAAAACTATATACCTTCGAGTCTGGAATGTTTTTCCTTTTCAGGAAAAGGACCACAAGGAAGGAATAATAAGTGCTCAAGATTTCATTCTTCAAAGCTAAAACACTTGGGGAATATACAGTATGGAAGGCTAAGACGAAGCAAAGAAGACTATCA
>ML344008.1:0-18918 GCA_005239505.1 Nicotiana paniculata | reverse complement strand
AAAGGGTTAAGCAGTCATCATCTAAAAAACTATATACCTTCGAGTCTGGAATGTTTTTCCTTTTCAGGAAAAGGACCACAAGGAAGGAATAATAAGTGCTCAAGATTTCATTCTTCAAAGCTAAAACACTTGGGGAAACTATACAGTATGGAAGGCTAAGACGAAGCAAAGAAGACTATCAGAAAGTCAAAAGCTCGAGCCTGAAGACCCATCTACCCAACGAGACAAGTGACACGAGCAGAATCGAAAGAAATCAAAAGAGCCATCCAAATACAAAGCCTAATGCACAAAGCAAAAACCTTCGAACATATTCATATTANAATAAAACAGTTATGGATGAAAAGATCTAAATCCTTGTATTTGTTCAAGAAACTGTTATCAAATAAAAACAGTTACGAATAAGAAAAAAAACATTTCCCTCGTACTTATTAGAAAATTGTTTCCAAAACAGTTGCGGGTAAAAACCCCAATCTTTACAAAAACTGTTACCTATGAAAAAACAGTTAGGAAATACAAGAGTATATCAAATCTGTTAAACAAAAATAGTTGCAAGCATAATTTTTAGACGATAATCAAACACATGTAAAATGTCATGGAAGTTCAAACAAGAAAAACTTTCCTTGGAAACATTCTTAAACATGTGTAAAATTCCGATCACTTTATTGCATTACCATGAAGTTGAGACATCGTCTTCATGCCAATTATAAAGGGCCCTCTTCCATAAACTATGCCTATTACAAAAAGGCACACATTTAATATGACACTGTGCCTATTACAAAAAGTTACGAGAAGTCTAAAGCATTTCCCATGCAAAACTCGAAGGTAAAACTAAAACCTCGAAAAATGAAGCATGCAAAAGAGTTAAAGAGTGAAATAGAAACTCAACAAAATTCGAACAAACATTTATATATTAAAACGACTAGAACTAAGTATTAACTTATACTTAGCCATATAATATTTTTATATATACATTGTGGTACCCCTAAGTTGTCATTTGGGGACTTTAAGGAAATCCAAATTTACCCCCGATGGGACTGGGGGTAACCACTAATTGATACAAAAAAGGGGGGGATAAACCAACTAAATCTTTTCAAGAGAGAAGTTGACTTTAGTGGCAGTAGGAGCGGGAGGAACTAGGGATGAAGAGGCACGAGCGACTGGAATCTCACCATCAAGTGAAGAAAGGTTATGACCTTGTTGAGGCTTCTCAATGGATTCCTTAGTTTTGGCTATTTCAGCACTAAGGTCAAAACCCTCTTGACTCATTTCCATCAATGTTTCAAGGCGAGTATTCCTATACGCCCAGCTCACATCGACGGCAGCCACCTCTTCCAAATATTCATAATCCTTTGCCCACACTTGAAGCTCAGCTCTCAATCCGTCCTTCTCCGCCTGCGCAGCTTCATGGGCGGCCCTTAATGAAACAATCTACTCCTCTTAAGTTTGAGCTTTGTCTAAATACCTACGAAGGTCTTGTTGAGTACGAGTGAGTGATTGCACGAGCTCGGATGAGTATTACTCCTTCTACCCCAACAAGTTCTTCAAGTCTCTAATCTCCTCTGAGGCACGGGACAGCTGCTCTGTGAAGGAAGACTCCAGAACACTCTTATCTTTATCAGCTTGATTGCAAAAAGCCCTCTCCACTGCCAGTTCTACTGCCATGAGTCTCATCTTCCGCTTCAAGGTACTCTTTTCCTCTTCTAAAGCATCTATGTCAATCCTTAGGCTATCATATTGTGCTCTCCAATTATCAACATCGGCCTGCAACTCTTTTGTCTCTTGGTCCGTGTTTGAAATCCTCTTCATAAGCTCCATGCCTATAAGGTTAATCTACAATAAATAAACCAGTCAGATATGGTAAATTTCGTATACGAGAGTGAAAGAGGATAACTTGAATCATACCTTCAAAGAAGTATGCATGACCTCATTGGCCCATGTAAGAGCACCGTGGCTGACTAGCTTTGCTTTCTCAGAGGGACCTATCAAAGGCTTGAGCCACACTTCGGGCTCACCCGTTTTCTTGAAAAGGTTCCCCTCAGCTAGAACCTCTATTACCACACGCCGCATCTCTCTGCTAGAAGACCTTACTTCCCTAACAGAAGGCATGGAAGCAGGCAGAGATGGAACAACAACGGGCACGGAAGGTTGAGGAGCTGGAGAAGCCAAGAGCAAAGCAGCATGCACAGAGAGTTGAAAAGCTGAAGAAGTTATAGGCAAAGCAACAACAGAAGTTCAAATAGCCAAAGGAACAGATGAAACATCAAAAATGACAGGAGGCTCAATGACAGATACGCAAGGCAATGTTGAGGCTGTAAGCTCATCATCTAAAACCATTCGCCTTCTCCGTGGCCTGTGCACTGAAGCATCCTCTTCTTCCTCTTCTACAGAACGAGACTCACTAATCTTCCTCTTCGAGGAAGATGAACAAACAATAATTTCCTGGGTCTGATCCAAGGACATCTTCTAGATAGATGAAGAAGAGACCCCATGAGCAGAGAGCCCTATTAAAAAGGGAAAAAAGTTTAACGACAAAAAAAAAAAAAAGAGACTCGAGTAAGGAAAAAACCAAGAACAAGAGCATCACTTACCGTGGGTCTTTACTTGCCAACCATACCACCCAGCAAGGTACTTCCAAGATCTTTCTTCTGAAGGAGAAACACACAACAATTTTTCTACCCAATCACGAATACCGGAGACATTCTCAACAGTATTCATGAGTGCTGAGAGAAGAAAAAATAGACACGGTGTTAATAAATCATCTCAAGTCAAAACAGGAAAAAGTAAATGTAAGCTAAAGCATACTCACGTCCGCGATTCCACTTCTCAGGGAAGGGAAGATTTTTTTTCACCCACTAAACCAACAATGGGTACAGCAACATACCGGAGGTACCAACCCCTATCCTTATCATCTGCAGGGGTTACCAGCACTCTTTTGCTTCTAGCAGTCAGAGTATAAACCCTTTTCACGAAATAAGGTAGGAGAGTAGAGGTGGATAAGATGGTTGAAGGGAAAATGAACCGAGGCTAAAGAAGCCAAACTCCTAAGACATGCGACAACTCGCCACACAAGCGGGCCAACTTGTCCTAAGCAAATATTGAAAAAATGGAAAAATTCAATTATAACTCGGTCAATGGGGGGTCTAAACCCTAAAGTGAAAGGATACATATAAACAAAAGAATATTCCATCTTTTAAGACGTTATTCTTTGATTACTATTCGGAATATTGACAGGAAAGTCAGACCTCCAAAAGCACTCCCTACGAACAAGGGAAATCTGATCGTCAGTTATAAGGGTTGGATATCTTTCGACACTATCAAGAGAAGAATATTGATCTACTAGAAATTGACTATCCCTAGCAAAAACAAACTCAACAAGGACAGTTTCATCGACTCCAGGTTCACGAAGGCGTTCGTCTCTGCCTCTAGACAAAGACTGAGAAACCCTAAACCTTTGAGAGACTGGAGATCTAGTGGAAGGATGAGGAACTATGTGATAAGAAGAGGAGCCCCTCTATGGAGTGGATCCTAAACTTCTACCTCTACCACCCTTCCGACTCCTAGTCGGAGCAGAAGATAGCGTTAAACTTTCAATATCTATTACTCTTTGAGGTTGGTTTGGATAATACATGTTTACAAAGGCAAAGAAGAAAGTTTTTTACAAAAGACAAAGTTATAAAAGTGTTTCGTGAAGTTTTTTACAAAAGACAAAGTTATAAAAGTGTTTCGTGGAAGCAAAGAAAAGAAAACATGTATTTATACTTGAAGACAACCGTCAAACATGAAGAAAAAGGAAAATAACGATGAAAAGTCATAATTGAAGATGTCATTTCGGGACTGGCACAACCGCCAAAAGCCCTAAAAGGAGCCGAGTAAATGCATAACCAATCCGAAAAGGAAACGTGGTATGAGCATTAAATGGAAGTGACAAACGACGCCTATGGTGCGAGAAGGATACAATGATTCAAGGAAAAGCGGCGGCAAAATATTCCCGCCATAAATGAATATACACTTACCAAATATTAATCGTTAAAATATATGGTAAGTGGGGGGACTATCTCTATTGGTAAAAAAGAGTTTCACACGTAAGCCAACTTTTGACAACTCAGCCAGTCACGTGGACACAGGAAAACGGGACAACTGGATGAGATTCTTGGAAGAGTTACGGTACGAAGAGGCACAGTTTAGTAAACCCACGAACTTACAGTCACGGGAAACACAACTTTATCAAAACGGGAGAGAGGCACGGTCAAAATGAATCTAGACAAAGATACGGGCACATTCAAGGACCCAAAATTGATTACTCGAACGTTATGTAACCGAACCCCAATTACCGTTACCCTTTGTAACACCTCATTAATGTAATAATTAGTCATTAATGAGTAACCATAGCAAGATTCGTACGTTATAAGAATATCCTATATAAGGGAGGGGAATACAGCTTGTAAAGGCCACTGATTCTCGAATACAATTAACTTTGATTTTTTATATTTCTAACATACTGTCTATTATTCATTTTTCTCCATTACCTTGATTATCAGTAACCCGTATTCATCTTAAAAATAAGCGTTAGTCAAAGGGTCTAATTCATTGGTTAAAGACCTAGGGCTTTCAATAATTTAAGAATTTACCCGTGAAATTAGCTATGAAATCAAGTAAAAATCTCATATTTATGATCCTTAGGCTATGGGTGAGTGTTTCCTTCGAGAATTTTTCGGAATCCGAGCATGCAGACCTGGGGTTTGATTTTAGAATTTCTTCAAGAATGGTGAATTTACTAAATGAGTATGAGAATTTCCATACTTTGAGCATAAATTAATGTATTTGTATAACATTTGCCTAGTTTTGAGTCCTCGGGTGTAGAGTTCAGAGTTGCGGGCGCGTTCTTGGTCTGGGAGTGCATTCGACACGTGGTGAGTCTCCTTTCTAACCTTGCAAGAGGGAATTCTCCCCATAGGTCATTATAAATGTTTGTTTTGTCCTTATTTGCGGGGGCTGCGCACGCACGAAGTGACGAGAGTCTGTGCGTAGCTACTATTATGCCTTGTTGGGTAGTTTATGACTCACAAACATGATTTATGTGTTGTATCTGTGATCTTGTATATGGATTAAGTAGTCTAATATCCTCGAATCTCACATGCGAAGGATTAAAGGGTTATGCTTGAAGTTGACATTTCTAAAATTCTCACACTGTTAGTATGTTCCCTACTAAATTATCTGGAAATCTCCTGCTAATCATGAATTTATATGGGAACCCGGAACCCGAGTCACATGGATGATTCGCGAGCAGGGTACCCCTAATATTATATTAACTCGAGTCGCATGTATGATTCACGAGCGGGGGTGGTCTTAGTATGATATTAACCATGTCGCATGTTCGATTCGCGAGCGGGGCAGATAGATGCATATGTGGTTCGGACCGTTCGACCCTTGGCAGTGCACATTTAATTTTCACGTCGTAATGACCGTACGACCATAGCCTGTTATATTTTTGGTAATTTGTGAGAAGCCCTGTAATTGTATCTGTTGATTTCATGAAAAGAAAGAAGGTTAAATAGCCTGTATGCCATGGAAAAGGATGGCACGAGGGTACTAGAGATTGTTATTTGATGCTCATTTGCTTATTACTGTTGATTACTGCTATTACTGGTTAGCCTGTACTCATTCCACATTGTATGACCCTAGTAAGTATCAGGTCGACCTCTCGTCACTACTTCTTCGAGGTTAGGCAGGATACTCACTGGGTACATATCTGTTTATGTACTCATATTACGCTTATGTACTTAATTGTACAGGTTTTGAGGATGGTGCATCTGGTTATCCGACCGGAGCTTCACCCTGGGAGTATATTCTGGACCTGACTCCATGGTGAGCTTCTTCCCTTGGCGACTCTCAGCAGCACTATGGAGTTATCTTTTGTTTATTTCTGTCCACTTCCTTCAGACAATAGAACATTTTATTTCATCTTTTGTGTATTCTACTAGTTCCCCTGTAGACTTGTGACACTAGTTCCTGGCACACACATAGTAGACTATATATTTTTGGACTGTATATATTTGTTCATGATCCTTGTTACTGCATTTACTTAAGTTGGTTAATTTATCTGCTTTTACTTAAATGATCTAAGCTTAAAATTTGGTAAGTGGGGGGTTGATATGTAAAATAAGGATAATCTCACTAGTAAACAATTGTTGGGTTGTCAGACTCCGGTGTTGGGCGCCATCACGACTTGTGTTGGGGTTTAGGGGTCGTGACATTTTCGTTTTTGTGACAAAATAAAGTAAGAGAGTCAAAACCAGTTAAAATAGTGATATTAGACAAAATTAAATATTTAAACGCTAAAATGTGTAAAATCTTGGGGAGGATAAAAAATTACATGTCTACACGAGCCCGCAGGTGCAGAAGTCAGGACTTAAGTCGGATGTGCAGGTGTGAACCTAGGACCGAAGGTGCGCTAATGGGGCCGCAGACATAGGAATCGCTGGGCGGATTATATATATAGGGCCTTTAGAAAAATTTTGGCACAATCATCACTTTTGCATGCGGGCTGAGGCATTTTGGGAGTAAATTGAAGAGGTAATTCGAGGGTCTTCTGTGGAGGTAAGTTTCTTGGACTCAAAATTCGATTCTATGTTGATATTTGACGTATTTGACTTGGAATTAGTGGAATTTAACGGCATAAATTGGGGTTTAGGGCTTGGGAAATTGAGACTTATAATTAAGGATAGGGGTCAATTGTGGTCGGATTTTGATGCATTTTATATGTGCAGACTCGGGAAAGGATAAGGATTCTTGTGATGCGATTTTTGTAGAATTCCGACATGTGGGCCGGGTTTGGGCCAATTTCGGGAATTTTGGTTAAAATTGACAGTTTTCGAGTCAGCTTTGCTCCGTTCGCGTATATTGATGATATTAATCTGGTTTGGTTAGATTTGGAGCAATCGGGAGCCGATTCGAGCGGCAAGAGCATTGCGGATTAGTATTTTGGCCGGTTTGAGGTAAGTAATGATTGTAAATCTTGTCATGAGGGTATGAAACCCCAGATTTCGTATTGTTCTCACTATTTTTGGACTGGCACACATGCCGGATGACGAGTGTGTTGTGTGCACTGATTTTTGGATTTGGACTTGGTCCTTTCCGCTGCAACTATTGAGTTGCGTATTTACTTAAAATCATATATTAAATAGTGTTTTAAACCTATTACTATATTTGGGCTGTAAGCGATGTTTGGGACCTTGCGCCTACTTGTTTAGACCCCTTGGGGGTTTTTACTTCTATTTCCTCAGTGTGTTGACTTATGATTTACACTCAGTCATATTATGTTTAACTGTTTTCGAAACTCAACCTTATTTACACTATTTTGAGATATAAAATGATGTTTTGGGTCGAGTACCCCGTTTTACTGGTAGCCCAAGTAGCTTACTGAGAGTTTATGACTGAGTGAGGTCGAGGATCTAATTGTGAGGATATGAGATGCCACGAGGTGGCTTGATATTAGCGCTTGGGCTAAAACTGCCCCTCCGGAGTCTGTACACACCCTCATTGAGCACAGGTACCTAATGAGTACGAGTGTCGAGTGTCGAGTGATTGGGAGGCACGAGTGACAGTGAGGTTTCCCGAGGGGCTGATACTGAGTGATTGTGAGGTATGCTGGGCGACTGATTCTGAATGATGATTTTCCCGAGGGGCTATTTATGATTTATTTCATTTTACACTAAAATCTTTGGGTATTTTTCTGAAATTGTTGGAAATACACTTTTCAAAGGATTTTTACTGAAGTTGGCTTTTGAAGCATGTTGATTTATTGTATACACTATTGGAAAGAAAGGTTGTACTTATTATGAATGGATGATTTGATCTTATGTGTTTCTTACTGCTTAGACTTGATTTATTTTCATTACTACTGAGTTGACGTACTCACATTACTCCCTGCACCCCTGTGTGCAAATACGTGTGTTGGTACCAAGCGCAAGTCTCCTTCCTTCTTGTGGAGCTGGAGTTGGGACTTCGAGGTAGCTGTTCAGCGTCCACAACATCTCTTTTTCTCATTTCTTGCTTTGTACTTAGTTCCTCGCTCCGAGTCTTAATGTATTATGACAGCAAAGTTATTTTGTACTACTCGTAGATGCTCATGACGATTGACTCCAGGTTTTGGGGTGGTGTATAAATTGTTTTATTTATTTTGTTGTTGTCATGAACTTCTTACGCGAAAGAATTTTGTGATATATTGGAAACCTTTTAGGAAATTATGAAAATTATTATGTCAGTATGTGATTGTTGGCTATCACGGCCGGTTTAGGATTTGGGGCCGCGACGGACTGTTTTGTAACATTCCGGGTCTCGTGGAAATTATATTTGTATGAGCCGAGCGACCAGTGCTTTTTTTATATTGCTGCCCCTATCCCCTTATTCGATTGTGTTTTATTGAATTTTTCCCTTTACAGTAGGCTTACCTAGTCGTAGAGAATAGGTTTCGTCACGACACCTTCGGAGGGTAAATCGGGTCGTGACAAAAGTCATTCACTTTTCAAGGGATGTCGTTTCATTTTTGATGTTTCGGAAAGAGTTTTTGGTTCTATAAGCACCTTTGAACATTTCAACAGAGGCACTCAACATGACAATCAAAAAAAATGCCAACAGATAATGGAAATAGATATGGTTAAAGCTCAACCAATAACTGAAGAGGTGCTTCAAACATTTGATTCTGTTTAAGTGGAAGGACAAAGAATTATAGAGATTGACAACGAACAAGCTTTGGGTATTCAAGTCTTTGATAGTGCACTGGTAATAGGAGAAGTTTCTAAAAAACCTCTACTCAACTAACTAGACGAAGCTCAAATTCAAAACAAAAAGAATCATCAACTACGTTATTAAGAGAAAATGCTTCGTTGGATGAAATAAAAGTGGGATCAATATTTGACAAAAAGAAGAGTATAATTAATTATTTTTCAAATATAGCAATTAAACGACATTTTGAATTCAAGATTGTTAGATCAAGCTCAACAAGATATTCGTTGAAATGCAATGATGATATGTGTGGGTGGTGTGTGCGTGCTTTCAGAATTAAAGATTCAACACTGTTCAAGATAGTAAAGATTGAGAAAAACCATGACTGCTCAGTTAACACTATGAAAGCTGATCAAAGGCATGCAACTTCAAAGTTGATTAGTGGTTACAGTATTGACAATCTTCGAGACCCAAGGTTTGAACACAACAAGAAAATAGGCGTTTAACGAGGGGAAATTTGGTCGTTAAAAGTACAATTCCGGTTGTTATAAGATGATAACGACCGAAAAAGATTCGGTAGTCACCGGTCGTTAAAAACTCCGACTTTATAAGTTAACGACCGGTTTTACAATCCGGTCGTTAAAGATTCTTTAGCGACAACATTATTTCGGTCGTTATACATGCTTATAGCGATAGGATTTTTCCCTCGCTAAATTATTGTCCAGTCATTAAAAGTATCTCATGACGACATCTTTAAGTCAATTTAAGTGCTTTTACCGACCGATATTCTCTTCGTTGATTGTATAATTATTTTTAACATCCAAAATTCCCTGCGTTAATTGTCACTGATCTGCTTGAGAAACCTGTCGTTAAAGTGTCTTAATGACCACATTTTTCTTCGCTAATATGAAAATGTAATCAATATAATTACGAAAATTTAAATTAAATGAACAGTAATAATTCTTTATACGCTTTCATACATGCTCAAAAATATGGAAAAATAAATCAAATACTTGATATCTTGTTAATATAAAGAACTAAAATACCATATTTATCATAAACCAATCCAAATTGTAAGACATCATTTTTAAGAATTCCTAAAAAGGAAAAGAGTAAAATTGCAGCATATATATGTAGATAAGACAAATTCTTTAAATCATCCTTGACAAACCAAAAAACTCTTATATATACTTCAACTTGCTCTACACTTTCTTCATGGATAGGTTCTTTGGAGTTCAAGTTTTTGATCTTTTAAAATAACAAATTTATGTTAGTTAAGTAACAAAAAATAAACAACTAAATAAGACCATACTAATAACATTCCAACTATTCATGTCATGTTCATTTGTCATTGTAAAGACAACAAAAAATTAAAAAATCAATAAACTGAAACCTCTATTTCACCTAATTTAATGCCACTGCCAAACATATGAAAACCCTTCTCATGAAACATAAACAAAACTATAGCAGCTTTAAACTAAACTATAGAAAACTCTTCTAATATTGTTGTAACATTTCCAGTTACAGCAGCTCTTAATAGGGTTGTTAAGGATTTGAAGGCTGCTATATCTGGTTTTTCTAAGGGTCCAGGTGCTGGGCAAAAATTTGTTGAAGCTGGGCATCAAACATCTAAAGGACAGGGGCAAGTTACTGTTGATTCGCACAAAGAACCAGCACCACAGGTTGTTAAACTCTCAACAGATCATGCTTGTCCAGTGGTAATCTTTCACCAAGAAAAACTAATTCTACAAACTTTAAAAATCAGAGGTTAGCAGAGAAGAACATTGAGGTCTCTAACTCTTTTGTTGCGTTGGTTAATGAGCATGATTGTGCAATGAACATTATTGTTGTTAAATTCGTTTAGTGTGTTGGATAATGAACTCGTGTTGGATGATACTGGGATGGGAGAGCAGCAGGTTGATTGAGATGCAACATCAAATTCTAGCCAACCAAAGACTCCAGGCAGTGCAAAAAACCAGCAAATTATTCCAATTGTGGACTGCAAGGCAGTTGCAGCGACTGAAGCAACACCAACGTTACATATATCCGATCCATACTTAGCTAAAACGATCTCAAGCAAATTCTACAAATAAAATGCTAGTTTATAAAAAACAACAAGTTGTGACGAGTGAATCCTTGTGTACTCGCAAAAGATGGGTTGATCAATGTGAAGAGGAGGAAGACACTGATTCTGAGAACTTGGTTGATTCTGACGAGGAAACAGATCATGGTTCCTATACTTCAAATGAAGGGGCAGTGGAGGTGCGCAAGGAGCAAGTTTCAAGCTCTTCTCAAAGAGTGCAATGAGCCAAACTACTTGCTCTGGAAGAAACTATCAATCTTTCTCCCGTGCATAGATTGCAAAAGAATATGTGATTCTGCAAATTTTAAATGGTTGAATGAACAAACAATTATTAACTTTTTTTTTCAATTAATACATAGAGAAAAAAATGTAAAGTTCAAGGGAACCCAACATCTTAATCCTGATATCCATTCCAATGTGTCACACAAAATGGGATAAGTCCAGTTCCTATTTGGTCTGGCACATAGCTAGAAACTGAAGTAACTCAAGCCCAGGATCTATGTGTCACGACCCAAAATCCATACGGTCGCGATGGCGCCGGACATCATTGTCAGGCAAGCCAATCATTAATTAATTGAAATAATTTTCCTGTTTTAACATTTATGAAGAAGAATTTCCTTTCGCTTTATCACATATTAACCAAGTAAAAATCTTTTAATTAAAAACAGTAGTTTGAATACTACACTAGCATAAATATCCCAACATACCCCAGAACCCGGTGTCACAAGTACATGAGCAACTTCTAAGAATTTATACAAACATAACAAAGCCTGTCCGGAGTACAAATTGGACAAGGGAATATAAACTGGAAGTAAATACAGTACGAGGGAGACTCCGTCAGCTGCAGATCGCCTCCGGATGATGCAGCTCCCCTAAATCTCCTAATCCTTCACGTTTGCTATGAAACTACCTGTGCAATAGAAAAACACAACAAGTGTAGCATGAGTACAAAAAAAACGTGTACTCAGTAAGTCGCCCGCCTAACCTCAGAGAGGTAGTGACGAGAGGTCGAATTAGACACTCACTAAGGGCCAACAAATTAATTAGCAGTGTAAGATGAACACGATAGGCATGTAAAGGTATTAAAATAACATGTATATATAAGCCATTGAAATCCAAGTAAATGCTGGAAATAAACAACCAGTCACCACTTTCTCAATATTTTCCAAAATATCTTAAATAAACAATTTCCTCTTTGTTTTCCCCCAAATATCATAAATCCACAATTTCTTCTTTATTTTCCCCCAATTACTTTATCACTTCAAAATCATGAAGAAAAACATTTAAAAATTTAGCATACGCATACGGGATAAGGACAACTGGCCTGAGCCATCATAATAATCAACTTTGTGCACTGCCGAGGATCGAACGACCCGTAACAAAAGTGCACCTCTCAATAAAATACTCATGTCTATGCACTGCCGAGGATCGAACGACCCGTAACAAAAGTGCACCTCTCAATAAAATACTCATGTCTATGCACTGCCGAGGATCGAACGACCCGTACCACAAGTGCATCTCTCAATATAATACTCATGTCTATGCATTGTCGAGGATCGAACAGCCCGTACCACAAGTGCATCTCTCAATATAATAATCCTCTATGTGCACTGCCGAGGATCGAACAGCCCGTCCCATAAGTGAACCTCTCAATATAATAATCATGTCTATGCACTACCGAGGATCAAACGGCCCGTACCAAAAGTGCATTTTAAATCCGCCGTGGCGTACGGCCCGCTCCCATGGGAGTAGGGAATATAACACTCCGCTTGCCGAATGTAAATTACGAAGCGGTCACATGCAGACATGCACAACCAACAATCCACCCCGAATACGTCAGGAACACCAATACTCAAGTAAACAACCGATTTCTCTTTTAAAAACCACAAATAGCATTTAAATCCCTTTTTCGAAATTCACTTGCCTGGTTTATATAACTTTTAATAACACACCTTATTCGGGAATACAATTGCCCGCGAAGTAAATAAATTCTCTTTTTAGATGATTTAGAAAATAAACTCTAATCTTCCTAAGTCATTAAATTACAATTTCGATAATATTAGCAGTCTAATATCACAGACAGGATCACAGGTACAACATGTAAGTATGCTAGTGGGTCCTAGGTTACCCGGACATGGCATAATAGTAGCTACGCACGGACTCACGTCACCTCGTGCATAAGTATCCCCCGAAGACAATAGCACATACTTAATTAATTCACCTAGGGGGACAATTCCCCCTCACAAAGTTAGAAATGAGACTAACCTCGCTCCGAGATTCCATAACCGGCCTCGAAGCCCTTCCGATGACTCCAAACGGACGCACAACGCCCCGAAACTATCCAAACAACGACAACCCAATAAAAATGTACTCTAATATTGACAACAATTCCAAATTATATGATTTCCCAAACCCGCTTAGTGAAATGACAAAAATGCCCTCGAGCCCACGTGCCCAGAATCCGAAATTTCTCGAAGATATATTCTACCCATAGACTTACTAACTCAAATATAAATTTTACTCAAATATTCATGCTCAATTCGTGGCTAAAACTCCAAATTACCATTTTCTAGGTTTCTTTAAGATTTTCCAAATTTTCCTCAATTTCCCCTACCAAATCCATGTAATAATATTGTATTAAATTAAAAAACGTGAAGAAATTACTTACCTTGAAATCCTTTACGAAATCCTCTCCTTGAAGCTCCTCCAAATCGCCCATGGCATATGAAAATGAATGAGAAATGACCAAATTCTTGCTTAAAAACAATCTGCCCAGGCCCATGTTCCTCACATGCGGCCCCCTTATTGCATATGCGCTTCCGTAGGTGCACCCAAATCTCCCGCACATGCGGCCTCCTTGGCTCCAGCAAATTTCGCACCTGTGGCGCCCTTAGCCGCACCCGCGCCAAAGCCTCGTAGGTGCGGATCACACCAGATGACAGCAACCTTCAGGTTTCGTCAACTTCAAATATTGATCCGTTAACCACCCGGAATCCACCCGAGGCCCCCGGGACCCCGTCCAGTTATACCAACCTGTTCCAAAACATAATGCGGATTTTCTCGAGGCAAATCACATCAAACAACATCGAAACCACAAATCGCACTCAAATCCCAACTTTATGAACTTATAAATTTCCAACTTCTACATCCTATGCAGAAACCTATCAAATCGCGTACGATTGACCTCAAATTTTGCGCACAAGTCATATTCAAAATTACGGATATGTTCCAACTTCCTGAATCGCATTCCGACATCGATATCAAGATTTGCACTTCCGCTGGGATTTCTCAAAAAGCTTCAAATTTCTATCTTTAGCCAAATGACTTCAAAATGACCTACGGACATCCAAATTCACTTCTGATCGTGCTCCCAACTCCAGAATCGCCATACGAAGCTATTCCCAGACTCAAAATCCCAAACAGACATCAACAACACTAAAATGCACTTCAAGCCCAAATCTATGAAATTCTTCTAAAATGCTGACTTCAACAATACGCATCGAAACGCTCCCGGGTTATCCAAAACACGATCCGGACATACGCCTGAATTGGTAAAAAAGAGTTTCACACGTAAGCCAACTTTTGACAACTCAGCCAGTCACGTGGAGACAGGAAAACATGACAGCTGGATGTGATTCGTTGAAGAGGTAAGGTACAAAGAGGCACGGTTCAGTAAACCCACGAACTTATCTGCCACGGGAAACTCAACTTGATCAAAACGGGGGAAAGGCACGGTCAGAATGAATCTAGACAAATCTACGGGAAGATTCAAGGACCCACAATTCATTACTCGAACGTTATGTAACCGAACCCCAATTATCGTTATCGTTTGTAAACGCCTCATTAATGTCATAATTAGTCATTAATGAGTAACCATAGCAAGAGTCATACGTTATAATAATCTCCTATATAAGGGAGGGGACTACAGCTTGTAAAGGCATCTGATTCTCGAATACAATCAACTTCGATTTTCTATATTTCTGCAATATTGTCTACTATTCATTTTTCTCCATTAACTTGATTATTAGTAACCCGTATTCATCTTAAAAAATAAGCTTTAGTCAAAGGGTCTAATTATTTGGTTAAACAAATTGGTTCCGTTACTGGGAACGTGATAATCTTTGTTTATTTTTCAAGTGATATCCTCTGAATTATGTCAAACTCCAACGATAACAACCAGCAAAGGAGTGGAACCCCAGTTCCATCGCCTTCCGGAACCCCACGTGGTTCGAGGGAACAATCCCCAGAAACATCCAATAAAAATAGTAGTGATAATGATCAAACTGTGGAACAAGATCGTGTAAAGCAAATGATTGCAGAGTATGTGAGAAAAGCTTTGCAAGAATTTGTGAAAGGATTACCGGCAGCGTTACCTACACCGCCGACGCCACCCCCCAATAACACCATCACCATGGAAAATACTCCTAATGAATCTCTCGAAACGAGACTAGGTATATCTAATAAATCATAATTATGAAATTTACTGCTAACCATGCAGAAACAGATGAAGGAGCAAAACGATCGCATCGAACAAATTCCTGGAGTACCACCTATCATCAAAGGCATCGATGTTGATAGATATTCTCAACAACCTTGGAATCCATGTGCGGCACCCTTGCCTATACCCAAGAAGTTTAAAATGCCTGACGTTCCCAAATATGATGGAACAACTGACCCACACGATTATGTGACACTTTCACTACTAGGGTAAAAGGAAACGACTTAACAAAACAAGAGATTGAATCAGTCCTTATCAAAAAATATGGGAAAACACATACCAAAGGGGCCCTAACCTAGTATTTTCTTCTCCCTAAAAATTATATTGACTCTTTTGCTGAGCTTGCAGATTCGTTTATAAAATCACACTCTGGTGCACAAAAAGTTGAGAAGAGAATGGAATACATATTAAAAATAAAACAAGGAGACACGGAACTACTCCGTGAGTTTGTAGACAGGTTTCAACGAGAAAGATTGCAGTTACCCAGGGTGCCTGATAATAGGGAAGCCATGGAATTTGCAAGCAACCTGAACAATAAAAGCTCAGAAGACACGAGACGACTTAAGAAGAGTCTAAGAGAATTCCCCGCTACAACATGGAACGATGTATATAACAGGTACAATACTAAACTCAGAATAGAAGAAGATATCATTACTCGTTCGAGAGATAAAGACCATTCCAGATCCAGACGTCCTGAATCAGATAGAAGATCAGGTAAAAACAGGTACGATACTTGATTAGGACCCTCGTGACGTGATATACGCCCCAGGTTCGAAAACACTAGGTCGGACTATAGACCACAAGGAAGAGACGTACTCTCATCCTCGTCTAGATCCAGAAAAGATCGAGATGAACGACCTAGAGGTAGTATTCAAATTGGGGATCATACCTTTAATGTAAGTACTACTGAACTTGTCTCAATATTGAGGAACATGGGAGACACGGTTAAGTGGCCCAACGATATGCAGTCAAATCCAAGTAGAAGAAACTTAGATCACTGGTGTGAATTTCACAACGATCATGGGTAGAAAACTGCGGATTGCAGATTTTTATAAGGTGAAGTAGAAAATTTGTTAAAACAGGGCTATTTAACAAAATTGTTTAGTGATAAAGGTAAACAGGCATATATGAGGAACATGCAGGAGCCCCCAAAGCCTCCTTCTCCAAAACTAACTGTTAAAGTAATACACGGGGATGAAGAAGTAAACGGAGTGGTTTGCAAAACAACCACAAAGTTCAAAATTACACATGGGAAATGGGCTCGTGGAGAAGACGATATAACCTTCGATGATGCAGATATCAGCAGATTAATTCTTCCGCACAACGATGCTCTGGTAATATCTTTGCTTATTCATGACACTAACGTAAAAAGAGTGTTGATTGATCCAGGCAGTTCAGTCAATATCATTTTGCTAAGAGTCATGGAAGAAATGCTACTGGGGAATCAAGTAATCCCAAAAGCACGAGCCATATCAGGGTTTGATAACTCTACGGTTATAACAAAAAGAGAAACTAATCTTAGCACTTATGTTGAGGGGGTGATCAAAAGTGCTAGGTTCCAAGTCATAGATTCTGACATGGCTTATAACGTGATGATTGGAAGGCTGTGGATCCACCACATGAAAGCGATACCCTCCACGTTGCATCAGGTAATTAAATTCCCCTGTGAATGGGGGATTCAAAAAATCAAAGGCGATCAGCAGACCGCAAGAAATATAAACTCTGTGCTACACTATAACAAGAAAATAGAGGTGGAAGAATTACGAGATAAGGAAATCTCCCAAGCAGGTATCACCGCCCAAACGGGCATGGAAGAAATTACTACCCAAATAGGTATGGGAGGTATTATTGATGAAACAGGTATGAAAGAAAATACTTACGAGAAGGAGAGTCAAGAAGGTGTACTATACCACACAGATGCAGATTCCAGACCGGCTCGTGAACTGGAGGAAGATGAGCACATAAAAACAACTACGGAGGAGCTCGTAGTTGTTCCGTTATCTGAACAAAAGCCTGAGCAGAAAGTGTATACTGGCACGAGGCTAGGCCCCGCTCGAAGAGGTAAGTTAATTGATTATTTAAAGACTAACGCAGACTGCTTTGTGTGGTCCCACTCAGATATGACAGGCATCCCACCAGAAGTGATGAATCATAAACTAAATGAAAATCTACCCTTCATACTGTGAACAACTAATTTTTGACCACACTCAAATGTTATACTATTTTAGTGTAAATATTCCTTTTAGGTCTAATATTAATGTTTTAAGCTTTTATCTTGCACTTAGTAGATTTTATTTAATTAAAATAAGTAAATAAATAATAATAATACTCACATTCTTAAAGTGTGAATATATATATGGAGTATCTTTTAATTAGAATTTTAATAAGTAAACTATTATTTTTTTTTGCATAATTTAAACTATAGTGTAAATATTGAGTTTTCTTATTTTTATAGTTTCCTTTAATTTTAAAAGTAACGTTGGTATATATATATATATGATTTGCCATTTTTTATCTAAGAATTTGAAAAAAAAAAGTTTAAAAAAAATGTAAAAGAACAAAAAAAAACGAAAAGAAACCAAAAAAAAAATAAAAAAAGTTTTGCAATAACAAACTTTATCTAAAAGTAAAAATCTGATTTTTTTTAGCTAACTNTCCAACTACAACTCTAACTCCTCCATTCATCACACATATCTTATATATATATGTTGGGTATGTACAAGAGAAGAAGAAGAGAGTAAGAAAAAAGAGGAAGAACACAAAAAAGAGGAAGAAAAAGAAAAGAAGAAAAAATCAAGAGAAAGAAAAAAAAACGGCAGAAAGAAGAAAGAAAAAAACAGAAAAAAAAACTAAGAAAAAAAAAAGAAAAGAGAGAAACGAACAGCAGAAATTTTTTTTTTTTTTTGAAAGCAAAAGAAAAGAAAAGAAAAGAACGAGTTCGTGGATTTCGTTCATGGTTTCGAGTTCGTGGTTCTAGAAGTTTTATAATTAGTAGACTAAGTCGCTTACCGAGTGGGATTTTCGCAAAAAGGTAACACTCAATCTCCTTGCTTAATTTAAAGTCATGTATAACCGATTGTATGATGTTTGTTTATTTAAATTAAATTATTCTTTTGCTTTCTTTTTGTATTTTTAAATAGCGTCGATTTCTTCTTGTTATTTATATATGTTTGGGAATTTAAAGAATCATACTAATCTAAATTTTGTTCCTAACTTTTAATTTTTAGTTCTAATCCATTCGTTAGCCATAATTCACGTGAAATTTTAGACTATAGATAGTTCATAAAATTGATTAAAGGTTTTGTCAGCAAAAATACTTTTTTTTTATTTTTTTTATTGTTTGCCATATTTCTTGATTTTAAGTGTTGTCCATGTTTAAATATTTATATCATTCTATTTTCTTGCTCAAATACATTTAAGACTATTAATTTTTAGTTTAATTAAATAATAATGTGCGGGATGATTCAAAAGTCAGTTGAATACTATGATTCAAATATTTATTTTTAGGTTTCACGCGCATATTTACTAATTTGAGTGTTATACAAGAACAATTATTTTCCTTTATACTGTTTGTCCAAGAATTTCATTTAAATAGTTTTTATTAAACCTTCTT